>LKEB01000039.1:150189-250316 GCA_003795295.1 Cytospora leucostoma | reverse complement strand
AAGGAACCCAATCAGATAAGCTTCTTCCCCATCAGGTCCGCCAGCTCATCCAGCAGGTCCACCGTCTCCTCGGGGCTGGCGATCCACGCCGTTGTCCCGACGCTGCGGGCCTGGAAGTCGTTGGCGCCGGCGCTCAGGAACTGATCGCCCACGTGGAGCGTGTTCTCCGGGCCGATCTCGACCCTCTGGCCCTGGCTCTGGCCCAGGCCCAGGCCGCCGTGGATACCGTGGGCGCCGTGCACGCCGGCGGCGCCGGCACCGGCACCGGCACCGATGCTGGCCCACTCGTTCTCCCGCTTCTCAAAGTACTTCTGGCAGACCGTCACGCCCCAGGACTTGTCGCCTATGTCTACGAAGACGTCGCGGCCGCCGTTGCTGTTGGGGTGTTACCGATTGTCAGTATGGAGATGGTGCAGTAGGTGCAGTTCAGGGACTAGGGTGTGCAGAGACAGAGAGAGGAACCGAAGGGAGGAATAGGAAATGAAGAAAGGGAAATAACACCTACAAGGCACAAAAAGGAACCCTCTTCGCCCTGCCGGCAGAAGACAGCTCCAGAATTTTCTGCGTGACCAGGACCGTCTCCTCGAGCGACTCCCGCGGGATCCTCACCCCCGGCGGGTCCGGGATGATGCCCACGGCCCTGTCCTTGCGCATCAGCGTGGCGGGCAGGTTCATGCCCTTGACGCACTCGCGCAGCGCGGCCTCTGCGTCGTCCAGCAGCTCCGTGATGTCCGCCTCTGACCATGCCCCCATCTCGGGCGTCAGCCACTCGTGGCGCGGGACGGACCTGAGGAGGTGGGGCCCCGCCTCCGGGTCGAAGGCGAAGAGGTAGTTGGACTCGCCGCCCATGACGAGCAGGTTGCCCTTCTGCGCGGGCGAGAGGTCCGTCGCCGCGGCGAGGGCGTCGAGCAGGCCGTGCAGACGGGCGTGGTACCGGTCCGCCGTGGTGTACCCTGCCGCCGTGACGATGCCCACCTTGACGTTCTTGCGCAGGAGGTCCAGGAGCCGGGGCACGATGGGGCTGCTCGCTTCGAGGGACTGGCCGTCCTCGTAGAGGGTGACGTCTCCGTCGAAGGTGGCGAGGCGGAGGGAGGAGTAGGTGGTGACGGCCATGGACTGGGCCGAGTTGAGGATGAGGCGGACGTCGTTGAACGAGGGGGAGACGAAGCGCCGCCGCGAGATGTAGCGCTTGCGGTCCTGGTACTTGAAGGCGGCCTCGAGGGGTAGCCGCGTGAAGAAGGGCCCCACGGTGGGCACGAGAAGCTTCAGCTTGGACGGGAACAGCGAGTTCTCGTTCTGCAGCGTTATGTGGTCGTCTACCATCCCTTCCACGTCCCTCATGATCTCGGCGTAGCGGCGTGCCGCCTCGTCAGACATCTGCTCCAGGCTGAGGGCCTCGGCCCGGCTCTGGAAGACGCCGTGGGGCTGGGAGTGAAGCACGAAGGGCACCGCGAGGAGGCCTTTGATCCATTCTGTTCGGGCGTGTTAGTATACCATTGTGGACAGCCATCCAGAAGCGTAAGCATTGGATGCTTCATGATGAGTGAACAACCCATCGCCATGTTGTGCATCGCCCAGAACCCAATTACCCCTGAGCCATCCCATCACCACGCCATCGGACAGAGGCGGTGAAGACGTGCGCGCGGGGGTTACATTTCCTCTCGAAACTCCAAGCACATGCGCTACTCGACAGAATAATGCGTTGACGATTCACCCCGAATAGGGACAGAGAGGAAGAGAGAGGGAACAGTTTCTCACCTATAAACTGATCTCTCCTGTGAGTCTTGAGGGCATCTAGAGGTACCGAGTCAGTCACAGCTTCCCGGAGTCCCACCAACGTATGTATATAAGCGGGAAGACCGGAGGTGAATCACTCACATTCGACTCTGTACCGCGTCGTCATGCTTAAATCTTTTCTTTTTCTGGGTTATGCAAGTTTGAACCGAGTTGAGCAGAAGAAGGTGGAATCTTAAGGTTTCGAAGTATCGGGATCCGTCTCTGTGTTTATATATTATAGACGAAAAGGGGGCAGGAGGGAAGTACATTGCTAGGGCTGTCCGGGAAGTACTTGTCCAGAATGTGACGCTTGGACCACGTGAAGGTGAGCTGCAGCCATGCCAGCTCAACACGTAAGTGTTCATCTGATGACCGTTGGCATGGTGGTAACTCGGGACTTCCGTACGTGAGCAGTTTCAGGATCCCGGGCTTCGTGGTTATGGCCTAAGAAAACGATCCTGGCAGCCTGGATACCTCTCGAGAAAGAAAAAGCATCACGACGATACCGCCGCCACTTCTCCAACGATCACATCCCCACGTTGTGGTAGTAGCGGTTGACATGCCTAGATAAATATACGTGGACATGTTACACTTTGGGGTAAATGAATTTAATGGTGTTTGCACGTTCTAGTGTCTTCCTTCTCTTCCTCTTTCATAAGGTGGCCGTAATGCTCTCATAACAAAACATCCAGTACACAGCCAAGAACCAGGAGACAGGCCGTCATCATGGACTCCCCCGTGTCCATTCGGCAATCTCTCTCTCTCTCTATATACCCGATTGGAGGTAGCAACCAGTCTCCGTAATCAAAACCCAATTTAAACAGCCCCTTTCGCCTCTTGGTTCATGCCCAAGTTACTTTTTAATGCTTTGTTTGGTATCACTTGATAACCTCTCCATGCATGTCATCTCGGTCTGGAGGCCCTACTATACCACCCCGTAGGCCTCCGAACTCGCCCTATACTCAAGCTCCCCACCCCCGCCTCTTTCTTTCTCTCTCTTGCCTGGAGGCGGCGGATCCTGCGCTCAGCTCCGCGTCGCCAGTTATGTAGGGCCTGGTGCACCTGTGGCCCGGTACTGGCTACCTGCGAGCTCTTCTAGCATTCAACTTCTCGACCCGACGGAAGAGCCAATCCTAATTAGCACCACCATTGGCTGCGGCTGCGAGCTGCTGTTGCTGTGCCAGGACCTGATTTGCCTCGGCCTGCTGCACTACTGATTGGATCACGCTCTGCTCCTCTGCTGATAGGTGGGAAGACAGGCCGCTATAGAATTGTGGCTGCTCTTGTTGCATCCCTGGGAGCACCGGGTTAGATAAGCACAGAAAGCGGGATTCGAGGCAACTTACTCAGCAAGCATGACCGGAATATCGTGTATGGTTCCAGCTTGTCCAGAGGAGACTCAAGCAGCACACTGTGCTCGCCAAGCTCATCATCTGAATCTTGCTCATCCAGATGACCAATCTTTTGCGCCTATCATATCGTCAGCGGGAACCAGATCTCGCCTGGACGAATTTTGAACTCACCTCTTCGTTCAAGAATTCCAGGTATGCCGTGCTCTCGTCCTTGGCATCTCCAGTCTCCTCCTCTTGTTCGTCTTCCACAGCCCAGGCGGCCTCGTCATCTCCCCACTCCTCATCCTCATCGTAGGAGTAGGACGCGTCAAGGCCATAGTCATCCTTCATGGCATCCTCACGGTCTAATGCGATGTCAGTACAGGGTGCCTCACTCATGTCAAGGAAAGGTGGGCTTACTCTTCAGGGCTGCCGGTAGAGACTTGAACAGTGCGGTGATGCCCTGCGGTAAAGGTTAGCACAAATTACGAAGCAGCTTATAGCCACGTTATGTTGATGGGCTGTGCTTACCTGGAGCAGTCTTGGCCAGCCGACAGCAACGCTCGGTGGGATGTGATCAGGGTTGAGACCCAAGAGCGCCACGATGGCCACAATACAAAGCTTCTTGTCGTGGACACGGCCAAACAAGTCCATGCCTCCAAACCACAAGCTGAAGAACTTGTTCGTCCAGCCCTTCGATTCGAGCACCTGAAGTGTGAGGATAGGGTTGTAGTAGACAGCATTGATGACCATCTCCATCAGATGAATCTTGTATGACTTGATCTTAACCTCCCCAGAGCTGAGCTGTGTCATTGCCATGTTGATGAATCCGTTGACGCAGTTGTCGATGTGGCCTGGCAGGCTCAGCATCATGGCCTCGGCCAGCTTGCAGGCGCAGATTCTGTCGATGCCGCCCACCTTAGGGTCGTTGAACATATCTGCGACCATGGAGTACAGAGCCTCCACGTATTGTGGGTTTTGAATGAGCTGCGGTACGCCGAACTGGACAAAGTTATCGAGGGCGGGAAGCATGTCCTCGAGATACAATTCTGCACCAGCCTTGAAAGTCCGGTGGATGAGCTCAAAGGCCTGCCACATCGTGGGTGAGATAGCCTTGGCCGCAAAGGTGCAGCTGTCAATGATCTCAAAGACCTCGTTGTACAGATCTGCATAGGGTCAGCAGGTTATTAAAGTCGCAAGAAGTGACATCTAACATACCGTATAGCTTGTTGTCCAGCGTAATCTGGATGATTGGCATAAGCACCGCCTCAATGTGCAACAGCACATCAGGAGTGCTCTCGAGCGTGAGAATGAGGGTACCGATGGTTTGCAGAACACCCAATGCTGTTATACTCTTGTCGTCAAGGAAGTCGTTGTAGTCATCGTCATCCCGGGAGTTGTTCCTCTCCAGTAGCTCGGTCACGATCCTGAGGTAGGTATCGCGGAGCTGCTCACTGAGGGCAACAGCGAAAGGTGTCAGTTCCGTGGCGAATACTTCGACAAAGTCCTCCATAACATTGGCTAGCGCATCGATATCAGCCTCATTTGCAAGCTTGAGAAGCTGTTGCATGATGGTTGGAATAGCTGTCTGCATGCTGGTGCGGATAATATCGTGTCGGATCAGAGGTTGGAGAGCCAGGGCGGCCGTAACACGGACTGGCAGAGCCGGATCGGCCATGCAGTCCAGAATGTGGCGGTAAATGGTGAGCAGGTGGTTCTGGTCCTTGAAGTCGAGCTGCTCGAACTTCTCGATAGTGTCGCATGCCCGAGCGCGCAGGTACCCCTGGGGACTGGTAAAGTCTGGGAAGACGTATCGAACGAGGAAGTACTCGACCTGGTCCGCGATGGGCGACTTCTTGCCCAAGATGACGGGGGCGAGCGTTCCTATCATGCGCAAAGCGCCTTCCTTGGCAATGTGATCCTTCTTGTCCACCGGCGCAGATTCGTAAGTCTGTACAACATTGTTGATAAACTGCAAAAGCTCGAACGTTTGCTTCCGGCGGTTCTTGGTCAGTGTAACAAGGAAGTTGGTGGCCGACACGTCTGGAGCCGAGACTTCCTCGTAAAAGTTGAGTTTCCGGTGGAGGTACTCTTCGGGCTCATCCTCGAACTTCTCGGTATCCTCCTCGGACAGGCAGAGTACTGGGAATATGAAGTGGGTGACGAGGTTTGTAAGGTGAGGTCGCAGGTGTGCCCACATCTCCTTGGGCCGCACACACTCGTCCATAAATACTATTGTGTAAGACAAACACGGCCGGCTCAACCAGGACGTCTTTGAAACCCATTTCTCGATCTCCTGGAGGTAGTGTTTGAGGATCTCGGGGGCGACATTGGCGGCGAAAAAGTTGGCGAAGACCAGCTGATCGTCCTCCTGCTTGGTAATGGCCTGGGGGTTTCCGTGTCTGCGTCGCAAGTCAGCGCTCAGCCCCTGATAATCACCGCGCGAACATCAACACCATACCTCATATAAAGACGGTTGAGATTGAAATAAGCCCATTTCTTTGCCTTCCACCAGTGATGGCGCTCCCGCTCGAGGGGCTCCTCCGCCATGGCAATCGCTGGCGGAGCCTTGGAGACTGTTTGCAGGAAGACGGTACACCAGCCGATGGTGTTCTGCTGCTGACGAAGAAAGGCGGACAGGTCGAGCTATAGCAACATGTTAGAGTAACGCCACACCACCACATCAAGCAGCCCGGCCCAATAAGAAAACTGACCCAAGTCGCGTGCTTATAAGCCTTCAAGGCAATGTGAAGCATCTCTCCCGCCTCCTCACTCTCTTGCGCCACGAGCTCGGTAGAGATAGCCAATAGCCTGGGGAAGCTGGCCTCGATGATCTTATCGAAATGCGTCCTGTTCTCCCCATCGCCTGCCTTGAAACGATACGCACGGCAGATTGCCAACAGGCACTGTAAACCTGCGAGGACTGACCCCGGGTCGTTCGTGTGTAGGAGCTGGATGGTGAAGTCCATGAATGTTGGCCATTTTTCGGGGAAGTCCCAGTGCAGGATCCTTTGCAGGATGGGTATCAGCTGTTGCCGGATGAGGCCCTGGGAGGAGGCCAGGATAGGCAGTAATCGGTCGCGGACTCTCGCCTTCTCATCTTCGGGTATGGGATGCTCGTTGGGGAAGTGATCGGTTCCGGCCCATGCTCGGTTTACGCGGTTCTTAATGTAAATGACAGCTGGAGGAAGGGATAAGTTATCAGATCTGGTACAACTAAAACATGTATTGGATGTCTGCAGGAAAGCACAGAGGCCGGGCTGAGGCATGTCGCGGAGGGTTGACAAGATGTAGTCGTGGGGACGTACTGGAAAGGCGATAGTTGGTATCCTGCTCCGACTGTAGGATGTCGAGGAGGGCATCAAGAAATCCATTGTGCTCCTCGGCCTGTGAACGCGACGAGGATTAGCAATCTACGGGCCCATAAAGAGGCGAAGAGCCGGGGAGGGGGAGGTAGATCCAGATCGCTGGGACGACAACACAGTCTGATGTAAGGCATGGACGAGGGGTGAGAGGATGGATATGCGTACCTGTTTGAGCTGCAACTCGGCCCGCCTGCGCACGTCGGCATCGGCATCCAGGGTTGCTATTATGCAACTTCTAATGGCAGAGGCATCCATCTTGGTGACAAGGTGCAGGCCTGGACATACAGAAGTTGTGTATTGATTGCCTCGAGGCAGAAGGGGGGCTAACTGCTGGGAGGATGTTTGTTGTTGTCGTCCGTGGAAATTGTGCGCCAACCCGAGGATGGAAACCGCCCGTCTGCTGGTATTTTTTGGCGGGGCAAGGATGGTTGGCTGTGCCAAGGGGACCAATGGTTAGGGGTCTTCCTCGCTGACTAGGCTTGACTACCACAGTGAGACCGGTCCGGAAAACGTGGGGTTCACGCCGTGTCGACTACGGGCCTAGACGGGGGGAACGGAGACGGACGGACAACGGACGCGATGAAGTGCTAATCTTCCAGTCTTTCCAACCGGAAGGTACGTCGAACTCAGAGAAAAGTACAGATTGGCATGGCGGGTGATTTTCTCTTCCCGTAACTATCGACTGCCCTTCGTACACCTGGGCAGCCACCAGACGACCCGTGAACCTGAGGTTAGGTACTTTGGTACATTCACAGGCTATGATGACAAGCGGCCGGCAAATCAGGATCAGGGATACGCACTGAAGCTGAAGGGGGCGAAGTGTACCTTACTTACTACGCCTGGGCAAAGACTTCTGTGCTTAATCAATGCAGGTGGTCAAAAGCATCACATGCGTCACGGCGTTTCCAGAAAGGAATGGAAACTATATTGGTTGCATCTGCTTGTGTTAGACGACCATCCCTCCTATGGTACAAATTATACGCCCTACTTACTGCGCATCACCCTCACGTACCAAGGTACTACTTAGTAGGGACATGATTGACAGCGACGGAGTGTCCCTAGACTCCGTGAACGTCTCCTTTCCTCCCGTCCCCCGGCTCATACATACAGTAGTAAACAAAGCAGGAGTGGACTGGAACATCCGACTTGCGCGCAACGCTGGACCCACGATAAGTAGATCTTTACCCTGCCTGATTGGTGGATACGAGCCTTTTCGTCCACACTTGGTTGATCTGATTGATGTACACGGAACCGTTGGGCTTTGGCTAAGTGAACCCAACCTCCAGGCCTCTCTCTATGCGCCCAGACTCGTTTCCGATACTGCAGTGGCCTGGCACAGCCATGACCATGATGTCCTATATAGCGGATACCGCGCTTCCGTCATCTGCTTACCCCCTGCTCTACTCGCCCAGGTAGAAACTTGTACTATGTAGGCAGCCATATCCAAATTTTGTGCTGGAAGGATCATTCCTCACCGGCGCAAAAGACTACGTGCCGATGCGATGGCTACATCAACCTCAAGCACTCGCCTTTCAATAGCCAAGGAACACAAGGTGCCAGTCTGCTTGATGGTGAGGGGACCCGTGAGACTCTGTGCCACAAGAGTACGAATCACCCGTGACACATGTGTCCTTGATGCGAGGCCCAAGTTTCGAGGCCCAAAGGGTCAAACTGAACTGAAATGTCTGACTTGTTACTACGAATGACTGCCCTCAATTTGACTTTGCACCCTGCTGTCGATCCTTGTTCCGTAGCGTGACTTGCGACGCTTCGATTTGCACAGAAAACAGGGAGGAAAACGGGGCTCTTGGAAGTCAATACCTGACGGTTTACCGCCAAGTCGTTTATTACCGTCACCATCAAAGCATTTGGTTCGTCAGTAGCCGAACGCTCGGTGTCGTTGATTCCTAGGTGTGGTCCTTGATTCATTCCACAAGATGCCATCTCTGATAGCTTGCACACAATTTCATACCAGCCAGCAACAATTAGATGCTATCCCACCAGATCCTCGAATCCAGATTGTTCCCGTCTATCCCGAACACCAGTAGATAAAACATAAGAAGAAAGAAGTACGTCTCCCAGCCCTTCAGCCCAGAACCATGCAACGGATCCCACTGCCGTTGCCCCTACCATTCCGCAATTTGCTCAGAGATATTGAGCCAGGTAGGAACTCATCATGCCCAAGAACACTTGACCTCCAGTGTCCGTGCCCGAGCCACTCCCATGGTGAAGTTGAATCAAGGCGCTGAAATCTTCCTAAAGTTAGCGATCCGTCCGCCGTTTACAGTCAACGAACCTGACCTTCCTCCATCTCAATCGGCACCTCTTGTATGGGAGTTTGGCGAAGGTAACGAAGGAAGCCATGATTTGAAAGAGAGTAAAAGATAACAGAAAACATACACTTTGGGACCCATCAAGTCATACCATGGGAAAGTGACTTGGGAAGAGGTCCGAGCATCCATTGGCTTGTCCCTGCCTGGCAGTCTGCAGGGGTGTCCCGGCGTATATTTGGCTTCCAGAGATGATCCAGTCCAGGTGAACATGTGCCTTCCAGGGGCGTTGAATGGTCCCGCAAGCAGAAAGAGAAGTGCATGATCCCGATGATCCGAGGTTTGAACGCGGCATGCAAGGATATATCGCCCGCGTTGGCAAGCTGGCAGTACTCAGGCCATCAAGAATAGTCCAGGGTATCTTGGCAATTCGACATCGTCAAGGCCACGAAGTATTGGAGATTGATCATTGGCCTCTGCGAAGCGCGCAGGTCAATGACACGGAGGTGCCAGGTGACAGGATTCAAGAGTTGAAGTCCACGCCAGCATTGGTTTCCGGCTCGGTCTCAGCGGATGGCCGAGGGTCCGTCAAGCTTACCATCGATGATGAGCTACAGAGACGGGCGTCTCTCCACTTCAAGTTTCTGACTTTCTGAAAGGGGCCTCTAGTCCTGAACGACTAGATGTAATGCCTCGACGAAGCGCTCCTATGGAATGCTGTCCTTGGGGCGGATGCCTGAGTTCTGTGTTCCATCGCAAGCTCCATGGGAAGAGAGACAGACGCCCTAAAGTGCGTACTGCATGTCTCAAGAGACGACTCGTCTCATCCAAAGGTGGTCCGCGGCGTGTCCGGAAACAATGTTTAATCAGGTCGAGATGTTCCATGGAATCCAGGTCATTAAACTTAGTCCTCTGACAAAGGCATGCCTGGCTGGTTGAGGTGATGCCTATGGCCTGTCAGCTGCTTGCGGGCGTGGAGGCAGAAATTCCAAGCAGTGCAGTCCGTGGTTTCGTCGTTCAGATCTGCCAGTTCGTGACCTCTGGCTTCAGCAGTATGTAGAAACTCACTGACCCACCTCGCTGTCCGGAAACCAATCTTGTCGATATATCAAGAATAAGTGACAGTTCCCGAGGTTGGACACGGATGATCCTTTCCGAATTACTGGGACGCGCCGTGCTTGGTAGGCCGCGATAGTCGCGCTCCCATACGCGCTGAAGTCGGTTCCGGAGAGCAAAGTGCAGAAGGCGGTTCCAAAAGGTTACCCATTGAGGGTCCATATGCACGTTGTTTTGCCCAAAGGCCCCGGGTCCTGGTAAGAAGCAAAGGCAACAAGAAAGATAGGAGGTTGCAGATTATCATGTACATCATCAACACGTCTCCGCCAGGCCGGGTTGCAAGTCGTCGAAAACATCCAGTGACATGACATCAGAATCCAGGTCCGGAGAAATGTCCAGGTAGTGTTTTTGGAACCGAGGCGCCTTGCCAAAATGCCAGGTAGGAGAAGTCCAGTCGATTGTCAAAGGAGATGCAAACTTTGCAACTCAGGAAGGTTTGCAAGAAACCTGGTCACCCATTTGGTCGATCGGGAGGGAAATTCAAACAGCAGCGCAAACGCCAATTCCAGATAAAAGCACGATGATTCCAGATCAAACATGGGGCCGTATCATCAACTATCACTCACGAGATCTTGTTTCCCGTGCGGCGAGCCATCATGGAGAATTTATCGGCGTCGGTGCCTGTCTGGTTCACGGTCCCGTTCACGATCGCCGCGGCGTGAGTGAGATGATCCACTGTTTCCCGTCTGAGCCTGTGTACTGGTAGAAGTTGACGCAACTGGGCGGGGAGGAGGGGAGGAGGTTTGGTTCTCGTACTGGGGCTCATACTGGTCTTGGTAAATTGGTTGGCCTGCGGGGGAGCCGACGTAGTCCGCCTGGGTAGTTGCAGGGTAAGATTGGCGGCCGATGAACGGATCCCCGGCCTGTGCTGGGTATGAACCTTGGGCATGAGGTGCGGAGTAGTACTGCTGGCCTTGAGTTCCGTAGGCAGGGCTCGGTGTGGGATAGGCGCGACTACTAGAAGCGTCTACCATCCTTGGGTCCTGGTAGTCTGTTTGGCGCGGCATGTAGTGGCCGCCGCTGATGTAAGGCGCCTCTGGAGCCTGGGCATTTGTAGGATGGCTGGGATAAGCCTGGGCACCATATGGGCTGGCACCAGCCGGTGCTGGAGTAGCAAACCTGTTGTCCGTGGTCTGAGGAGGGAAAGCGGCCTGGGCAGGGTACTGGCCACCGTATCCTGGTTGCCTATTGTCCGGGAATGTTGATCCGACACTGGCACTGTATCCTGGGGCATCGCTTCCCGGGTATCTGGGCACAGATGAATAAGAATCACGCTTTGAACCACTTGGGTAGGGCGCTCCAGAAGTGTCATACTGGGAGGAAGCTGCACCACTGAAGCGATTTTGAGAGTCGCTATATCTCGCTGTAGGGGAGTTAGACTTTGATCTCGTGGTTAAAATTTCGGACGGATCGCGCGAGGTGTTTGTACCTCCAGAATGATTCCGTCTCTCTTGTTCCCATCGAGCGGAGTCGGCCTTGAGGTCGGCGATCATAGCCTGGCAAGAGAAACAACATTTAGCATGTTTCTGGCACGGAACAAGCGATGTAAACGAAACGTACTGATGTCAAATTCCGGTAGGCTGTGACAAAGTATCCCTGTATTACTCGGCCGGTCTTCTTGTCCTGTTGCGAACGTGGTCGTTAGCACAGTGGGCGAAGAGCTTGAGCTGAGCTGAGCTGAGCTGGTCCAGCCAAGAGTGGACAGCCGTACTTCGTAGGTTCCAGGGCGAACGAGAGCATCGTTGCCTAGGTATCGGCAGATGTCGGCAGTAATAACCTCACGATCTATACCATCGCGAGGAATGAAGTACTCGTTCTGCCTGTTAGAAGGTGCGTTTGACGGCGTGCCACTGCCGTGATCTCTTCGAGACATTGCAACAGTATGCGAGAAGGGGGACGAAGTTTTTTTGGATTTGGAGAGCCCGCGCAGGTGAGAGCGGCAGTGATGGATGATTAGTATGGAAGGTGTGGGGGTAGAGCAAGATGTCCTGGCGATTGCTGGTGGCACGAGGAAAAAGGAAGTCTGGCCGTCGAATGTGTGAGGAGAAAAGATCGAAAGAGGTGGATGGTGGAGGGGGAACATTGAAGAGACGGGGAGGACGTGGGATGAAAAGGGCAGCGGGGACCACCTGGACAGACCCAGACTGCCAGGACCAGACTGACCAGTTGACCCAGGCAGACGAGTGCGAAAGACCAAATGCGGCAGGGGGGGTGGCGCTTGCTGGCTGGTGCGAGTGACAGGGCAGGACCCACCAGACTCACCTGGGCAACTAAAAGCTCCAGAGTCGCTCGTCCCTCCAACTTTCAGGGCTACAGGTGGCCCAGTGGCCCAGCTTATTTAATCGGGGTCTCTTTTTTCTCAAGAGGGGGGGCGGCGACGCAACCAAGGTAGGGGGTCACTGGGCTACCCAGGGATGTATGTACCTGCTGTACCTTGCTGTAAGCGGGGACCACGGTACCTGTGCATGCCCTAGCAGTGCCTAAGCGGCAGTGGGCTGCTCAGCATTCTGGTTGGCAGCCCGGCTAAATGGCCCCAGATAGTGACTCGCAGCTTGCTGGGGGAGCCTTGGTGGAACCACCTAGCCCGATACACCACTTAAACCTTGGAACTGACTACCTACCTGAACTGCCTGAGCATCGTCTCGGAGCCTGACGACGGCGGCTGACATATCCCGGAGGCTGGCAAGTGGGATGCCGCTTTTATGATCGATCTTGGAAGAGGTAGGTATATACAGACAATCGAATACTACTTACCTAGGTTACGGTGTGGTATGTGGTGTACCCGTAGTACACATCTTCACACGCCATTCTACATCGCCAAACGCGATGTCCAGTAGAGCAGATGGCGCTCTTCTTGTACATACGTGGTAATCGTGACATACTTGGGACCAAGACTTCGGTGACCCAGTCGTGTTTCTCAAAACCCCAGCCTACTTATACTCAAACTTTACCCAGCAGCATCCCGGGGAAATGACTGGGAGGAAGGTTGGCAGAACAAAAGCTGACGGCGGCGTAGGGTGGACGGACGGACGTGTGTGTGGTGCACTCGCAGAAAGAAACCTGGCAACAGGCTTCCATTGGGCATGGCCAAGAGAAACCAAAGATGGTCTTGCTCATCCTGCCCTGGCCTGGCCTGCCCTGCCTTGCCTCTTCAGAGGGCGATCATCGCGTGCGTGGGCATGCTTGATAGGCTGGCTACTTCGAACCCATGTGCCTCACACAGCTCTGCACTTTACTGTAACAGGAGCAAGCGCTGCGCGCTGCAACGGCCGACGACATTGCATTCGCTGACACAACAGGTTGGCCTGGCCCTAGTAGAACGACGAGGTTGATGAAAACCGGAAGACTACAGTAGAAGGCTGCCCATTCGCCTGAAAGTCGCTATGATTCCCAGCTATTCCAACGAGCGGTGACGCCGTTGGCCTTGCCCCTTCCATCATCTTTAACGGGGATTATACATTCACTTCCGGTGGCTTTGTATGTACGGTCAGGATACCATGTCACTGCGAGTCTGACAAGAGGTACAAGCGAGATGGATCCGGATCCAGCCCGGCCGGTGGAAGGAGGTCTGTTCTTCTTTCAGGGGATCCTCCGCCTGAGGAGAAACATTGAGTCGGCCTCCGGCCGTGGCGGTGAGGACACTCAAGAAACGGTCACAGTAATTCTGCTGTGATAGGAATCATTGTCGGTGTCGGTGCTGCGCTGAAACTGCACGGACGAGATGTGTGGTGCGAAGATTGGTACATGACGGCTTCGTGAGGCTTGAGCCGCACCATGCGCTGGGTGCAACGCCACCATTACCTAGTAACAGCCACTCCAGAAAGGGTGGACCTGCTTCTTCTCGACAATTCAACCAACATCTTCAACTGGTAGGTCTGTTTGTTTTGGTACCTGAAATCTTCGCATGGTTCAGTGTGGGTTGTTTCCACGGTCAGCTGTCCCTCCCATGGTGACCGGGTGGGATTTATTCTTTCCTTCACCACCCCCTTTTTGGATCTCGTTCTCTTTGCTCGGCTTGTTCATCCACAGCAGCATCAGCGAGGCCACATTGTGGCGAGAACTCATCATGGTCACCAAGGTGCTTCGCCCCGCGCAGGACCTCTCCTGTACGCCGCTGGGTGTTTATATAGACTACAGCCATCCGTCATCACCTTCCAGTTATAGTCTCCCGTCCGTGAGGAACTTCGACGTCTTACGTCGTCGATGAATTGCTCGCCTTCAAAGCACGGCACTTTGAGTCGACTTGAGACGCCGCCATCTCCATCATACCTAACAGGTCGAAGTCTCCCACGATTGTCTAGATTGGTCGTGGGAAAAGTGGGATTGAGTGGTGTTTGCCCTGCCTGGCTGCTCCTGTATTTGCTGCGGGTGCGTTGTTGGGTTGGGTATCAATGCCCAATGCCGCTGTGCCTAACCTGACCTCCCAACAGGGATGAGGACCAAAGTCGCCGGGGCGCCTGACACCAATCAGCGTCGAGACTACACAGTATATATTGTTTGATAACCTCATATTCGCACTTTCCAGAGCCTCGGTGGTGGCCGAGATGGTCCTTTACGCGCTCAGAACATCTCACACCTAGTCACGCCCTGCATTTAATACTTTTGCGAGAGGTAATCAGGACCTGAATAGGGGGCCCCCTAGTCCTAACCCTAGAAACCACTGGTCCTGTTACCAACAGCCACCGATAGTCAAGGAGCCCAGACTCCTGGGCACGCCGAGTCGATGAAGACCATCGCATGATGTGTACCGTCCACCATGTCAGCTTCTCGGGTCACTCGTCGTGGTATGTCTCTCACAACTTCTTGCGGCGGGCTGCTGAGTACTCGTCCAACGACGTGCTGCTTCTTTGCGACGTTGCGATGGGCCGGCGCCTCCACCCAGGGGACGTAGCATCCCATAGCCCAGTCGCCCACGGTAACGGCCCAAGCAATTCCAGATGCTGCCGTGATGATATCGGTGCGTAGCCCAACGGACTTGCAGGGCGTCAAAAGTTCGTGAGACATCAGTCTCAGGTGGCCAGCCGGTGCCCTAGTCGAATGAAATGCGATGTCCCACGGACCTTCGCCTATTGTAGCAGATTTGGCGACGACACATGTCGTGTCACACAAGCCTCAATCTTGGAACCTGTCTGTTTGCAGCGAATTCGAAGACGACATCTGTCGTGTCATGCAAACTTCAACTTGGTCTGTCCTGCCTCCGTCTTCTTCCTTTTTGTGGGTCGCGTCGACGATGCAGCTGTGCCCTTACTGCTGAGAGGCGTTGCGTTTGCTGAAGGTGGTTGCCCAGCAAATGTCCGACTGCCACGTTCCTCCTCCTGGATGTCTCTGGCAAAGTGCTCATCTTGGTGGCACTGGAACTCGTCAGCATCCGTGAGGCTGGTGTTGCAGCGACCACAGATGTAGGCATCAATTGATTCCTGCACTTGGCTTTCACGGCCTGGCTGCTTCCATGCTCCAGAGTTTGCAGGTTCTCCCCCCTGACTGTGCGATGTTTCACTGCCGCCTGTTGCCCAGGTGGCTGCATGTGAGACAGGTTCCTCATCTTGGTTGTTTGATAACGTTCTCGGGAAGAATCGGCGGATTCCATCCTTTTCTACTTCCTTTTGCTTCCCCGACGGCCTGGGCGCTGGTGATTCGGTTGCTTCATCGTGATGACCTCTTTTCAAAGACTGGGCCTCTTCGCCCTTCACTAGGAATCCACCGATTCCCATATTGCCGGTAACGCCCTCATCGAATCCCCCGACACTCAGAGATAGATTTGCACCTAATGCGTTCGGGCGTTAGCAATTCCTTGTGCATAACATGTAGTCTTGTTGCCCCAGTAAGCCAGCTGCATAAACAGACAGTGACAGGGTTGAAAGGCAAAAAGAAAGGAGGGGGGGGGTGTGTGCTCACACGGCCAGACATTTCCTTCGAGGACAATCTGGTTAAGGAGGTTCTTGGCGAGTTCGAACAGCATTGCCTTGTCGATTGGCTTGCCCTGAGGGATTGGGCTCTGCCTCGATCGCGTCTGGCCTCCATGACGGTGATGGAGATTGATGGTTCGAGGACGACGCTTGTTCTCCAGCACACCCTCCTCGACCAAGCGGGAGAAGATGTCGCCCACAAATATCTTCAGCCACCTCAAAGCTTGTTCGACGCTGTTGATGCTGGGACGGAATGATTTTGCTGACAGCATTGACTTGATTTGAACGCGCGAATTGACTTCACTCGTATCAAAGCCTCTAATGGTGTTGCAAACCCAAACTCCGGTGTCATCTCCTAGCTTTGACTTGAGCTGCTCCACAGGGATCTTCAAAAGGTCACTGACGGCCTCTGTGCCGAAGACTCGTACGACTTGGTCACCCAGCTTGCCGCCTAGATTCCGGATCTTAGTGAACTTGAAGCCCGACAAGAACTGGCGGATTGCTCGATTCCTCACGACTGTCTGGCCGTTAGGCTTCTTATGACCAGAGCCCAACTTGCTAAGCATTTTATTACTGGCAACACCCTGTTCCATCGTGTGTACTCGTCAGTAAGAAGACCAAGAGTCGACCATGGTTCTGAAGACATACCGCTGAGCATGTGTACTGGAGTTGCGCACGAATGGCTGCCCGTACATCTCGAACGATTTCGGAACCAATCAAAATCGCCACATCATCCCAATCTGGATCATCCGTTTCCGTCTCGGTTTCATCGAGGTCTACCAGAGCGTCTGCCTGCCAATCCAAAGCTGAAATTGACGGCATCGGTAAATTCTCGCTGGGGTCGTCGTAAGGAGGCGGGTTACCCAGCTCAGGAAAACGCTCCAAAAGAATAGCGTGCACTTGGGCCGAGAGGTCGATGAACTGCAAAATGTGAGCAATGTCTCTCATGTACCCCACAGATCCAGTTATGGAAATCTTTGGACAGCAAGACGGGCTAGCTTACAACTTCGTCTATAGATGCCTTTTCGACCCTCTGGAGGTTCGAAGGAAGCGACTCCTTGATCACAGAGAGTATCTTCCTTGACTGCAGGCGATACCTATATCAGCAGTGCATCAGCGATAGTCTGTCAGGAGAGAGGTTCCAAGGTGATGGAGGTATCAATTGCGGGTGAGCTTACGGGTCTAAAGACACCTTATCAGTGTTGATCATGGGTTTATCGCGGTAGGCCCAATTCTCTTCGCCCTCTCTCCACGTTGCAACATGCTGGCAGATGAGGTTATCACACAGCTGCCTGGCCTCATTGATTTCGGTGAATCTTCCAATACCACGGTCACGGGCTGGGTAGTTGACCGCGATCAAACCTTGCCTGAAGATCACTTGTGAGCGATGGTTCAACTGTCTCCGTCCCATTGTGGTCTCTCTCTTACCATTGCTGCACAGCTAGTGGCTGATCATCGGCAATATCCAACCGACGCATTTCACACTGGGCATAGAAGGCATCAAGATCAATATGGGCGATGACTCTCATGGGACATGATGCCGAGTATGAGGCCAGTGTGCTGAGGTGCCGATATGTGAAGCGTGACCTCCTCCTTCCGGGAGCCCCGGCAGGGGACGACTCCCGAAAGCTGCGCGGAGGTGAGGACATGGTGTTGAGACATGGGGGTGGTTATAAACCCCGAACAGGAACCTCAGGGCATGATGTTGGCTCGCACTTGCCTTTTTTTCGCCTTTTCTGAAGCCACCAAAAAGTTCGCGGCGCGTCTCCGAGTTGAAGATGAGATAGGCGCGTCATCGGCGCCTGGCACGGCACCACGTGGGCACTCGAACCGTCTGCCGGAGAGTCAGGTCAGGGGTTCCCAGCTCGGTAGCTGTATAGCTGCTTATCAGCTCAGCGCATTATACATACCAGATAGTGTTAGGTGTCTATCTACCTGGTGACCTTTGAACAGATCGATGAACTCATCTCATCTACCTGCCTTTTGACCATCCATGAATACTTCCTTCCACTTCGAGTCTACCCAGGTACCCATAGCTAACTTTCAAGAAGCTTCCAAGGTTGTTTCCAAGTCTACCACAACTTTCTTTCCCTCCCTCTCAATTGGGCACTCCCTCCCGAGCCAACGGACAATATTCGGGAACTTGAAAGTCACAAGAAAGAAAAAGGGCCTCGAGCACATGTGGCCTTGCATATCATGCAAACCCCTCAGCATCGGTATTGTTGGCTGCTTCTGGCCCGCCAGAGTACTGTGTAGCATTCCATGACGGGGAGGCGATAGCTAGCACAGGCTCCCTATGCATGGGATCCTGCGAGTGTGCACGCCAGCGATGCAGCATGCAGGTCATTTTCGAACCCGTTCGTCCATAAGCGCCTTGAAGTGGACGGGAAAATGATGCGCTTTCCTGAGAAGCTTCCACCGAGATGTCCAAAAGGGCTCCTGGGACCGAATTCCACCGATGATCTCGAATAAGGACCCATATGCATCGGACGCCCTTTGAAGGGCAGGCAGGCAGGCAAACAAGAGCCCAATGGCTTGAGTAGCCCAACTAACGCCTATCCAAACCATCACCGCATACTCGGTATCCGTTGTCTTCCCCGATTGACGAACTCGATACACTGCTGCTATCTGGGTGTACCCATGCTCCCGGCTTGGTGGTGGTCGAGATCGATCCAGTGTCCTTGTCGTCAATGGCTACTGCCTACATAGGATGTGAGGGCCATGACATATCACCTTTCCCCACGCCACACATAGGGAACGACTCGATAGTATCCTGTCATTTGCTTCGACGGCATGGTTTGATGTGGCCTGCAGTTTCCTCGCCTGTTGAGATATGGCGAGCGCGATCCATTCCTCATTGGGTCTCTATGTGCCACTCACGTCACACGGAATTGTCGCTGCCGGACTAGGAATTCAGTATCTCTTCCACGATGATATCAACCTTGTTCGTAGACCTAGACCGAGGGCAGTCTTTCTTGCACTCCCACCCGTGTATGGGCACCAAAGCTCCATGCGCATGGTATTGATGAGGCAGGTCGTAGAGACTCCCAACAAGAAACATTTCGGATTTCAAGCCATGGCTGAAAATGGTAAAAATATATGCCCCCGCCCAACGCAGCAGAAAAGGCACGAGGCTATCCTGAGCATCGACTTCCAAGACTGCTGCCTTCACCTCTGGTTCTTTGTTTCCCTTCCTAGCATTGCCGCCCTTGAAGCAAAGAGCTTCGCCTCGTCTCTCTGAGATGCCCGGCTTGCCGATGTGATCAGAGATGTTTCCTCGCGTCACTAAGGAATAAGCCACACTTTCAAGCACGTTCAAATGGTCTTGTCTGTTGTTTCACGGTACCAGTGGGGCAAATCGAAGCTGGATGAACAACATCGTCACTCCTATAAGGTCGATTGGATTGCAGTACAAGCCCCAAGTACACGCAGATGCCCAGGCAAGCATCGCCCGTATGTCAGTATGTACCAGCACCGTCTGCTGACCTTGGCCGGCAGTGCGATCAAGCATTGCTGACTCCATACCCCAGGGGCCTCAAACGACTCGCAACTTGTTGGTACAACAACACCGCCAGAGTTTCGAATCCGTTTCTCGGCGATCATGACGATATTGACAGTAGCAGGATCGATGATCTGCGTACACCCCACCTGCCCACGTGGCTTCCGGGGTTGCTGCATGGTCATCTTTCGCCTACTGTTATGTGCTTATGCTCCACGACAAGGCTGTGGGCTGGAAGTATGTGGTATACCTCCTGGACCCCCGCCAACATGGAATGCGGTCTGGTTTCCCTTGCCGAGCCCGGAGCTGTCTATCTTCCCCGTGAAGCAGCACGTGAGCAAGCAGGGCGGACTGGGTCAGGCTGCAGCAAAGCTAACAAGTGCATCTTGACTATGCGCAGTGGCTATACGCAGTAGCTCTTGGATGACTACGACCCACAGAAACATAGGGCCACGGCCCTTGACTTGTGGCTCAGGTCTTTCAAATTTTGACGGCGGGCTGGAGCTCAACGATCTCGCCCGGGACCCGAGTGTTGACTATGCTGGACGGGAGCACGCATCTGCTGCATGACCGAGACGTTGGTGTGGTATGGCCCGAGGAGTGCAGGCGAGGCTGTGGTAATTTGCCCGGAACCCTTGCGATTGGAGAGGAGAATACCAGTCACTGTTCAGCACGAAACTCACCTTCGATTGCTTTGCAGATCCCCCTGGTGACATCCCGACGCCCAGGAATGAGTTACTGAGTACGTACTCGCCTCGGTGTCGAAGTGGCACAGCTCGCCAGCTCGTTTTCCTTCCGTACCCTTTACTGTCGACTCGGTCATTTGGTTGCTCTGCCCTTCTCCAATGATCCGGGCAGCGTCGAACGAGAAGCAGACTGCACCACCCCCTGACTGTCCGCCCCCTGGGCCTCATCTGCCGCCTTGCCCAACCAGTCGATTTATACCAACTCTTAGATCGAACAAATGTCTCACGCCTCCTCCGGAGATCTCCATGGTGCCCCAAGCGGCGCATTTGCGAGATTAAGAGACGTGGGGATCGATACTCCTCGGAGGAATATTCGCAAAGCAGCGTCGTCGTCGTCATCATCAGCTTCGAGAGAACCCACGTCTAAGCCTTGAGGGGCTCGGTTTGCCCGAAGCTTGACGATGACGATACTCTGGTTTGTTGGAACGTCACGGAACTACCTAGCATAGGCATCGAGGCTGTCGCGATGCCACCGCAGATTCGTCGCCATGGTCATTACAGCTGCGGTGGGAGGGATATAGCAGAGTCGTCAGCAATGAGGCTCTCGTCGATACAAAATACCAGGCGCGGCGGAGGATGAGGAAGCCGCATATAAGTTGTAGGCATCTCGTCGACAACATCATCATGGCGGTTTATAGCCATCATCAGCAATTCCAGCACATCTTCTTATGAGAGCGTTCAAATCACATATCACAGCAAAAATTCCTAGTTACCTCGCACGACAACAAGCACTCTGCGCATACTCGTCTACTCCATATCTACCTCCACGAATCCTCTCTCATGTATGCCATCTTGCGCGCTCGAAAACCACTTGGGAACGGCCGAATGATACTGACAAGGTATATCAAGGGCTGGCGTCCAGCAGCATTTCCAAGGAAACTGGTACTGTTGCCAGTGCAGAGCCACGAAGCAGCTTCTCTATAATGCAAACAACGCGGGTAGTACCGTGTGTGAAGACAGTCAGTGCTGGCACATGAGATGCAAAAGGTGTCCTCCCGCCTAGTCGACCATTGGTCTTCAACCCGGAGGCGGACATGCCCGAGCGTGAACGCCGAGGGACGGATGGCAGGATCATGTATACTGATATAGAATCGGATGGATATCTCGCCGTGCTGGTAGTTCTGCCCCTGTAAGATCGTTGGGGGCCGTTTATATAATTTCAACTCAGAGATCATTCATCCCATCTGTGCTTCCCCCTCCGTCCCCCGGTAGAAGGACATTGTCGTCAGAAGCCAGGCCTTGATTGGTGATAGCTGTCTCGCAGGTAGAATTACTTGATCCTCTTATTCATAATCCAACCAGTCTGGCCTAGCCATTGACCTTCAGTAAGGGCAGTTGTGATATATCAGAAGAAGCCAGTAAGGGCCCACTACGAGCTGGAACTGGAACGGATCTAAGGTGACATTTGCCTGACTAGCTAGCCATACCGGCGTGTGCTCGCGTCCTGGCCAATAGCATATAGACCTGCTGGATCTCGCCGAGGCATCCCCTTTCAACTCATAATGCTGTCCTTGTCGAGCCTTATATATCTCTCCTGGATCTATACAACCCTGGGAATTGTTGGGAAGATGTAAAAGACTCGAAGCTTGAGCTGACGTCCCACTCATGCATCGGCCCAGTTATTCCAGAGCCGTCAGACGCATTCGGTCCTACCTCCTGTTCTCCTACTCCAAGTATAGAGAAAAATAAAATATGCTGCATCCTTGTAAAAGAATTCCCCGAACCTATCTATGCTTCAGAAACTCAATCCCGCGACCCCACGGTGCCGTGCGGGGTGGCTGATTATTACACTCACTTATACCCATTGGTCGCCGGCGAGCTTTCGCTCATTGACCTCTGTGGTATCCCGATGCCGAGGACGGAAGGCCCAGGCTCACTTCACATATCCGGCCGAGAGATAGCCCGATGCATGCTGCGCTGCGTCCCCAAAGGGGTCGGGGGACGTCTGTTTTAGGTTTAAGAGGCCGCAGACATGTGATGTTGCGCCGACGTAGGGCAGGTAGGGCAGGCAGCCTTGCCACGGCGTACCCGAGCCCTCCTCGGGATCACCCCTGGTTTGGTTTGTTCTGGCCGATCTTCAAGCAACAAAAATGCTTCTAGAAGTTCTGAGGAAGCTTGGTCTGCCTGGTGACAAATGCGGCTCTGGAGGAGGACGTTGTCCTTCCCCAGGCGGAGAGATTATTGGACGACAGGGTGTGTGCGTGTGTGTGTGTGTGTGTGTGAACGGTGTTGCAGGTGCACTGCCTCGCTGCCCCCTTGCCAGCAGCTGGGACTCGAGCAAGGTCTACTGGGCCACCTGGAAGCTCACTCGAGTGGTCGCTCTGCCTTGTTCGAGACCAGGGGTATGAAACCACGCGTATGCTAGTGCAACAGTAGTTATACACGGGCAGGTGCCTCTGCATACACGTGGGCGTGTAACTGTCGATCATGCAGCCTGGGGAAACCCGCTCGCCACACTTTACATTCGGATTTCTTCGAGTCCAACATACCATATGCATCGAGGATTATCCGGAGCACGATCGCATGCATAGATCAATATACGAGGCTACGCGGGATTCAGGTTCCTACTACAAGCTGCCCTTAGGCTGACATGTCAGGTATCCTTGCGCCCACGTCTCGATCTCTCGTCACTCTCGGAGCTTGACGACGATCTTCGACGCTTCCCGCCCTTGCTCTTCTTGGAACGGGTCTCATGTTTGTGTGAGGGACTGGAAGCTGCAGGCCTGAGACCCTCCCCGGTGATGGTGTTGACGCTTGTCGATGACTGGGTGCTGTACTCCGCAGAGTCAGCAGACTCGTCCTGATTGTCGTCTTGCGTATGATGCTGTTCGTGCTCGGCTGCCTCTCGAGCTCTGCTATTGGCCATCCGCAGAGCTTCGTCGCGAAATTCCTTGGCCATGTCCCGACCATTCCTGAAGGCGCGAATGCCATCCCAGTGGCTGGCGCCGGTCATGGCGTATGAGTCAAGCTCTGTGATATACGTCCCCGTCTGCCCCGTATGGTCTGTAGTCGTGTGTGCAGAATACAGCTTCAGTTGCCCACCGCCATGGTAGGTCGCCCCAATCGTGTATGCGTTCCCGTCCTGGTCCACGGTATCCGAGCCGTATTCTCTCAGGGCGTCCATTGCACGGGCTCCTACGGCTAGGTCTTGGGCGAGTTGCCGCTCTCCTTCGGTTGGCAGGCGCTCTATCGACTTGGCCTCGAAGAAGAAGTTGGGTGCCTGAGGAGTAGCTAAATCCTCGGTAGGGATGATCAAGTGGTCGAGGGCCATCCGTACCTGGGCATCAACTTGCACCTGCGGCACCCCGTCGAACAAGTCAGGTTTGGGAGCGTAGTTAGTGCGGTCAGTGACCGAATCTATATTCGTAAAGAGCAAGTCTTGCGCAGTAGAGAAAGCGAAAGAGTCGTCACCACGAAGGAATGGTAAGACGTTGGTCATGACTGCGGAATCCGACCGAGAAGTTGCGTTAATCCGTCTGAACTTGTTAAAGTGCGATGGGTTGCGGCGTGAAGGTGACAAGGATGCCCTAGGCACTTCCAGTCTGCGTTTGAGCGTGTTGATATTGGCCGGTTCGACATCGGGCAGGTGGTTGGCAAAGGTGAACCCATGGGGGTATATGTGGCTGTCGATCAGATTCTGCTCAAAATTAGAGTCGGCAGACTCGCTGCTTGTGCTGTCCAGCCGTGTGGAGCTGCTTTGTGTCGTAGCAGAGTGCGCAGTCCTGCGGCCAGATACAGATCTGCGCGGCATACTGCTCGCTCGGCACTATCCCCATGTTGTCAGTGTCCAGGAGTTATTGCTAGGACCAGAGTAGCCCATACTCCTCGGAGTGAAGATAAGTCAGGCCCGCCGTGTCTTGCAAACTGGCCAAGATCGGTATCACTCCAGATAGGCTGAGCTGTGGGAAGAGACTGAGGTTGCAGGTGGGCGTTCCGCCGGTTGAACTCTCTCAAGGCCCGGTGCGTAAGGTGGATCTTGGACAGCCGATCATAGAATGTGTCTGGCTTGAAGTTTCTGGGCCTCTTCGCTGGCGGGCTGTCTTTGTGGTTGCTTGGCTGCTGTCTTTTGAGAGCCATGGAGAATGGACAGACCTCGAAGAGATGAGAACGCAGAGAAGTATATGTCTAATACGTATGAGCAGGTGGACCGTAAAAACAGGCAGTGTAGATGCATATGCAGTGGACTTTATCACGAAGTACATGTCCAAAGTAAACATGTGCATGCAGCCCCCTGGGGGGTACACCTGGATAAATCCCTATTTAGTACAGACTACTTTACCGACTCTGAGATGGGCCCTGCTGCCGGGGGTCGGGAACTAGAAACTTTCAACGGGTTCTAGGTACTTCGTACCTAATTACTTATGATGGCCC
This sequence comes from Cytospora leucostoma, assembly GCA_003795295.1. Classification (NCBI taxonomy): domain Eukaryota; kingdom Fungi; phylum Ascomycota; class Sordariomycetes; order Diaporthales; family Cytosporaceae; genus Cytospora; species Cytospora leucostoma. Next base: position 225,936 of record LKEB01000039.1, on the reverse strand, counting down.
CCAGAATATCTGCCATAATGAAGACGGACCTCGATTAGTATATGTTTGGACCGATGCGTAAGCGGAATAGGGTGACCGTGCTAGCCACTGCTGTTTCTTTGTTCATAGCCTCGGGGTTATACGACCACCTAGGTACTATGCAGATAGCTAGCATGACAATATCAAGACATGCTGCAGCACAATACTAAGACTCGAGGGCTCTACATATTGTCACGGATTCAGCTGCCGAGAACTTCTGCTCCCTCGGTCATCCGACAAAGGATTACAATGCCGCAAGCAGGATGTCGACTTCATATATGGAGCGAGCGCTGTCGTCCTCTCCTTCTCAATGGAGAGAGAAAGGGGAGATAGTCCTGGCCCTTTCGCGTTTTCGAGCCTCTCGCCGTCCACTCAGAGCAACTCCACTGCCCCGTCATGAACCTGCACCACCATGGCCGCCCTACCCGTCACAACAGCGATACTGCTCGTCGCCCTGACCACCCCGCTCCTCTACCTCTACCGTCTTGCCTACCGCCGCCGCCCCTACCATGGCATCCCGCACAACCCCCGCTCGACGCGCCGGCTCTTCGGCGACATCCCCGAGCTCACTGCTGAGGCGCAGCGGGCCGGCGACCCGGCCAAGATGACCTACGCGCAGTTCGCCTCCCTCGGGTCGCCCATCATCCAGCTCTTCCTCATGCCCTTCTGGCGGCCCATGGTCTACCTCAACGACACGCGCGAGGTCGAGGACCTGCTGCAGAACCGGACGCGCGAGTTCGACAAGGCGCGCGCGACCATCGCGCCCTTCCGCCCGCTCGTCCCGGGAGCGAGCATCTGCAAGGTCAAGGGCCCGCTGTGGAAGGCCCAGGTCAGGCTGTGGACCGACATCATCAGCCCCGGGTTCCTGAGGAACCAGGCCGCCCCGATCATGTACCGCTCCGCGGTGCAGCTGGTCGAGCTGTTCAGGGCCAAGGCTGCTGTCTCGGGCGGCAGGCCGTTCTATGTTGCTGAGGACTTCAAGATCGCCACGTTCGATGTCATCTGGATGGCCATGCTGGGGTCGGACCAGAATGGTATCAACAAGGAGCGCGAGGCTGTCCTGCAGTGGGCCGATGCCATCAAGCAGCCGGAGTCAAAGGATGAGCCGTCGGAGTTGGCCATGGCGCCCAAGTCGGATGAGTGGAAGGCAGCTGTTTACTTTCTCTCCTTGGTCCCATCGACGCTGATGTCGCCTATCCCGGGGCTCCTTCATTTCATCTACTCGCTGACCCCGACATGGAGGAAGCACTGGGCTACCAAGAAACACTTGATGCAGGATCTGATTCGGCAGTCGAAAGAAAGATTTGCAGACCTCGGTGATGCGAAGAATGACGATAGTGTCGCTGAGGTTCGGGATATCTGCGCATTGGATAGAGCTCTGCGGAAGTTTGCCAAGGTCTCACCAGCTGACATCTATCGACCCACAACGGACGACATGTACGACGAGCTTTTCCTACTGCTGATGTCGGTAAGTAGTCCAAACAAACACCTGTACCGCGGCGTTAGCCTCCAAAGTCGTCTGAATCCCGTGAATCCATGACTGACTTGCCATTCTCACCCTCGATAGGGCCACGAGACCACAGCAACCCTCCTAGCCTGGATGGCCAAGATCCTCACCAATGCGCCCGCGGAGCAGACTAAGCTCCGCGACGCCCTGCGCGCCTACTTCACCGCCTCGCCCAAGACGCCACCCGTCGAGGCCATCCTCGCAGCCGACATCCCCTACCTGAACGCCTCCATCGAGGAGCTCGTGCGCGTGGGCAACATCATCCCGGAGGTAGTCCGCGAGGCCTCGTGCGACACCGAACTCCTCGGCAAGCGCATCCCCAAGGGCGCGATGATCGTGTGCAGCACGTACGTGTCGCACAAGCCGTTCGACGAGGAGACCATCCCGGAAAGTGCCCGGAGCGTGAACAGCAGGCTGAACAAGGGCGGGTACGGGGCGATCTGGCAGCAGGATATGGAGGAGTACCACCCAGAGAGATGGATGAGGGACGACGAGTCGTTCGACGCGAAGGCGGTGCCCAAACTGGCATTCTCGGCGGGACCCAGGGGCTGCTTTGGTGAGTGTATCTTGCTCCCGATTGCCAACGAAAAGAACGTTGGTAAGACATGCAACAGTGTGACTGACTTGGAAATCAAGGACGTAAATTCGCCCAGCAGCAGTTCCGCATCATGCTTGTTGTTCTGGTGCTCAACTTCGAGTTTTTGCCAATTCCCGAGGACTTGAACAGTTACGACGCATTTTCCAAACTCACTCGGAGCCCATGCCAGTGCTTTGCCCGAATGAAGCCTATTTAGGCCGACAAAAGCCTATGCAAGGCTGCCTGTATATGGTTGATTTCGATGAATCGATATTTGCTTACTGAAAGGAGCGTTTGCTGTACAAGTAGTCATCTCTCTCTGGTAGCTGTTTGGAATGAACTTAGTCCAAGTCAGCAATAGTGCTGGACCACAAATGTGCCGTAGAACAGCGACTTCTTGTCTGGTGGTCACCCGCCGATGTTCAAGGAAATGTCTGCCAAATGAATCGAGGTTCCTTGCAAATTTAAGGGCAGGGTGAATCAAAGAGACCTTTGGACTATCATGCGTGGGGAAACTGTAGTTCCTCGAGTACCCAGCGTCAACCGCCCAAAATTGTCTGGCCTTACTTTTCGAGATCTCGACTGGTTGAGCTACTGTGTGCAACGCTATGCCCATGTTGTGAATTTCAAGATTGGGCGGCGACTGATAAAATTCGTGTGTTCAGACACTTGCATGATTGCCGTCTGTTAGCTTGAACAGGAACCAACTGTCACCATTGCGATACTGCGTAAGGGCCAGGGAAGATTTGTCGTAATGCGAAGAAGATTTGTCCTAGGACGGGGTATCAGTGCAAAATACAACGCTACTTTTATTCGTATCCTTCCTTCAAACGCTCGCGGAGCTTATCAATCAGTGGTCCAGTGGGATATGTGCCACTGTTTTCGCAACACGGCGACAGCCGAAGGGGCAGTAACCAGTCCACAAGACCATTCCCCATCACGGAGGTCCAGTTCTTGTAATAGCTGCCCGTATCCCACGGGTTTTCACCGATGTCGGCGTTGACAATAGCAAACTTGTGTTCCACAGGTCGACCGGATCTGTCAGCGCCTGCATTGTCGTATATGAATTGGTTTCCATCGAAATTTGGATCTGACAGGGGGAACGTGATGGTAGCGTAATCCTTCGCCTCGGAGGAGCTGGCAGGAGCTGGCGTCTGGTCGAGCGGGATGCGGATTGCTAGCGTATACGCCTTGAGCTTCGCAGAAAGGTTTTCGATGTTGGTCATATTGGTCAGAGCGTATTGATGCGAAAGCATTGCCATGGAAAAGGAGAACAGCCCGAAAAACCCGGCCAGGGCGATGACAACGATAGATGGAACTGATACACCAGCACCTTCTCGGGCGAGTCGGCTGGTCACGTACGCCCCTGCGGATAGACACACGGCGCAATAACAGGCGCCGTATGTGACGAACTGTATGAAGAATTTGAATGCTGTGGATACTGTCAGCCTCAAGCTCAAGGTTCGGTAAAAAGCAGCCAGTAAGGATCTCATCCTCTTGACATCGCATGTCGACATAGACCAAAGCCAGTACCGGTATCGCCCTTCCATCACTGGATTGAAAGGTGGAGGACATACTGGCTGCCAAGTGGATGCGGAGTTTTCATTGCAGGTTGCATGGCACTTACATGTCTCTGCGATCATGCCGCCAGCCCAAGGACAATAGTGATCCATCTTCAACACGCATCGCTGGATTTCACCAGAATGATGGGCCCGATCTGGCTTCCAGTTCTGGCACTCGGAGCACCATATCGGCAGACCATCACTCCGACATGTGTAGACATCTCGGGTGTAAAACGACTCCAGGCGAAGCTTTGGCTCCAGAGGCACGACTCCCGGGTTCGAAATGACGGTCTGGAGGGTGCGCGCGTAGCAAACTAGCATTAATATTAAGAATATGTAGTGGAGAACAAGAAAGACAATAGCGCTGCCGTTTTCGTGCCTCTTGAAGAAGAAATTGACTAAGGAGAGGACGTGTGTTAGTGGGTAGTCATGTGTAGATATATGTGATGCCACAGCCACATGGGTCAGATCGGCAAGAGAGGCGGCTTTTACTCACTACAGATAGGTTTGGTGATAGCCCAGCAGCCAAAGGCGATGGCTCCAAGAATAACAAGTGGTATTATACGTGTCGACCATCGAATGCCCGCCTGGTGACTCCTGGCCTCAGACCGTTGACACAGCCTGTTCAAGGCCATAGCGACGCCACGACGCGCGGACGTCACGATGGACAGGAGGGATTGCCGTGCTGCGGTACAGAGGACATGGAACAATGCGACTGCGAGAATTATGCTGCCACGAATGCTGATGCCACCACCACTGCCGCTCGGAAGATAACGATAGTAAGACGAGGACGAAGACGACGACGCCGACGAAGACAAGAACGAATGACGTTGTTCTGCAGCCTGCCGTGCCCGCCTTAGCACGAAAGTGCGGCAGCCCCTAAGAGTAATTCGCGGGCCTTGCATGGGTGTCCCCTGCCGTGCGGATGTACTGCAGCACTATGCAGTTACTATGCAGTGACCAGGTACTCGTGTACCCCGTCCACTTACAGCCAAATTCAGCTTCAATAAGGAACCGAATTGGATTGACTGCCTGCACCAACCGGTCAGACCCAGGAGAAGAGAAGTATTTCGAGGATTTCGGGCTAAATGAATGTAGTGAAGATTGCAAAAGAATGGCTGGTCATAAGAACATTCCGAACAGTGCTGATGTGCTGGCGCAGAATCTTTATACCGTTCGAGACGAAGCCATGACCACAAATCGGCGACGAGGACGTGGCTCCATATACTGAAGAGGAAGGACACAGAAAAGAGTTTAAATCCGGGAGGGAGGAAAGAAGGAGGTAATCAGCATAGACATCAGCATACCCCTTCGGTCTCTCCCTCTTCCTGTATTTCTCTTATTAGACGTCTTGCAAGCTTTGGTCGGATCGCGGTCAAAGCGGGTCAACTAATCTAATTATAATGAGTTGCGGTCTCTATGCCCCTGCTTGAAAATTTGTACTTATCATCCAATAATTGATCCGGCACGCCCTTTAATATGCGCTCCCGAACACGGATATACCCTGAATGTGCATACACTGCGCAGCTATTGTATTCCAGAGGCCAAGATTTGCCTCCTGTTTTCATGGCCGCAGAGGAACGGGGGCTGAGCACTCATCTTCGGGCGGACCACGAATCAATCGCTATGCTCTACCACCAACCCGAAAGGAGAAGAGGACACCTGACTTTTTGACCGTGGTCGTTTGAAATCATCGAGCAACGCGCTTCTTACATTGAACAAAAGCGCCGTGATATTGGATGGAGGGGAGGGCTCGTCGCTTGACGCGCGCTACTCTGGTTGCGAATAGGCAACCACTGCAAACCAAGTCAGGGCCTGTCCAATTCCCATTGGTTGGAATGAGCACTTTCGATCAAGAAGGGTCCTTTTGACAGATAATGCGGCTCTGCGGTGATCATAACCACATGCCTCCAGCTGGGTGTTCATGCAGCCCCGGGATGAGGCTCAACAAGTCCATGCAGGCCTGTAGGGACCACGATCGAGATCTTTGCCCATTGTCAGCATCACAAAGGACATATTGCACATATGAGGCCGATTCAGTCCCGAGCTTTTAAGGTATAGTAATCCCCTGCCGGCGAGGCACACTGTCTCACAGTGGCCACCTCCATCGTGATGCTGGGCATCGCGAAAGTGCCAATATTTTCCGTCACATTGAGTGAGGACTCGCCCAAGGCATGTCCAAGGGACCTTTGGGGATAATGGATTATCTCTGGCTATGCCAAGGTTATGCATGGATCAGACACCCGACGGTGACCCAGTGAAAGGAGGGTATTTGGCCTCGTTTCTGCCTCCAGAGAGGGCCGGTCGAACTCTGACCAGCGGAATGTGTGGCTGGCCCGTGGGCTGCTCCTCCGGTGACCAAACAACCAACAGTACCTACCTACCTAGGTAGGTAGGTACTCAATAAAATGACTGAAAGTGTGTGAGCCTTTCGGAGTGCTTTTGGAAGGTGTGACTCGAACTTCTCTCGCCCGCACCTGCCACCAAGCGCAAGACAACACGTTGCCTCCTGATAGAATCCTTGCACTCGCCACGTGAGGCTCTTCTCAGCACCGAGACCACGAACTATAAAAGGATTTGGCTTTCCCAGAATCCCCCGGAGAGTCCTGGTACCACTCTTGCTGTACTTACTGACAGACCTGCGTCGATATGCGTGCCTGGGATATAGGCTACCCAAGGACGAGCTAGCATGGACACTGAGTCTTTGATACCTACGTATATAATATCGTGAGTAACATGATTTCTTTGGCGTTTGCGTATCGAAGTTGCCGAGTTATACTCCCTGATGAACGGGCTTTTGACTGAGTTTTCAATGCAGTCCGAGCATGGCCTAGATATTTCCTCGAGGGGGGTGCCGGTGATCACCATCATGTATGGGGCAGGAAGGGGTATATGCTCTTGAGGTTCAAGCGACCCCAGAAGTCTGGGATAACATACAAATTGTCTATGTTGGTGTTGAGCTTCGATTGTGTTTCGAAAGCATCCAGTGGGCGCCGTTGACGTACCCGCCATGGCTCGGGACTATACGTACCTTCGAGTGAAAGGACTCCAGCAGCAGACCTCTGGCAAGCCCAGAACAAAAGCTTGAAGGCATTACAGCATCTTGATTTCCTTTCTGTCAGGTTATTTCAAGGCTGGCTGTATAGTTATCAGTATAATCTTCAGCACGCACTATCACTCGGAAAATACACCCCGGGATGGTGTATACAAAAACACAATGAGTGAACCGTCTCATACGTTCAGCACTTCAGGAAACGACCTGCTTGTCACCACGGCTTCCACAACATCCCCATACACCCCGGCCACTCAATATTCTACGCACAAAGGACTCGGCCACCGGAGATCTATCAGCGTGGGACCTTGTATGGCAGGGTTGCTCCCCGCCAGGCATAGACACCGAGGCAACGTCGGCGACAAGCGAGCGGACGATTCATGATACGATGTCGGCAAGTCCTCTCAAGGACTGGAGCGAGAAACTCATAAGAGGGGATCAGACACTATTCATCGTGTAAAGATGTGGGAATGGATGTTCGAGTATCGGATGGTATGGGTCGCTCCCTACATGAGTCCGGCAATGTCCCTTCCACAGAATTACTGCCGTCTTACATCCGACCTTCGACCCTGTCGCCAACTTACAACACCGTACGCACACGTCGACATACAAGGATCATCACGTAGAAGGCAAGAAATGGAGACGGAAAGACGAAAGGACGAGAGGACGAAGACCAGAGCCACCTCATCGAAGGCGAACGACAGAAGAGTGGTGATGAGCAAAACACCCAACGACGGCAGGGAATGCGGCTCAACTGCCAGGAAGGGCACTGCGCGTAAGCACATGACCGCATGGAGCGCGCAAATCTTATGTCACGCCCGGTGAATCAGCCAATTCAGCCCTGTGGGGCAGCCTTTCGACTACCGGTACGTAGTTCACCAGGCAGACAGGGCCAATGGGTCATACTGTGCAGGGTGCCAGGGTCTGGGGAGGATGCCTTGGTGTCATATGTGCCGACACTAAGCATGCGGCTCTGCGGGTATGTATGGCAGTCGGCGACGCTGTGGAACGGGTGAGTCAGGCCTCCCTAGTGGTGAGTGAGTGCGTGGGTGAACGAGTGAATGAGTGAGAGAGTATGAGAGAAGAGGGAGCGGGAAGGTAAATGTTATTGACGGGACGGGGGCAGCGCAGAGACAGGGGGAGGGGTTGTCTGGCACTGAGAATCTACCCCTACCCTCGTTCGGGATCGCCAGAGACACCCGGAAACAACTGACTCTTTGGGACCAGATGAAACGGGCAACCGGGCTGTGCTGGGGGTGCATGAAAGGCTGGATTGAGTGAGTGAGTGAATTGTCTGTCGAAGAGCAATGGCTGCCTTCGTTGAATATTCCGCTCATCTGTCAGCAGTGACGGCAGCGACAACAGAGCGGAGAGTGGAGAAAGGGCGTCGCTCTAACCATTTTTGAGCCGCATCGACCTCCGCTCCTTGCTGTGGTGCTTCTACTCCGACACCCGCGGTGTGGGACAATTCCGACAACAATTACCATGAGCCGGGCGCTCTTCTTCAACTTAACCAGCCCCTTTTGCTTATTTCTCACATCCAGACCAACAACTGACGTCAATTGTCACAAACCCAGGCTCTACTAACCTTGCGAAGCCCCATTACCTACGGGATACATACAAGCTTTGGGTTCCTCCATATTGTATCCGCACGGCCCCTCTCCCACGCTTGGACTCAAGTCTCGTCGGCCCATACCGATTGTTGATTCTACTTAGCCCGGCTTCATATGCCAATGGAGCGCCGTTCCGTTCCGGGAACCTGTTGCTGCCTGACCATTGCTTCACCGAATCTACGACTCCCCGTTTCCACCCGCCACGGGATCTACAATGGCCTTGCCTGCCTGCCTGCCCGCCCGTCATCAGCGAGTCCCCTTCCTGCCTGGGAGGTTTCCATTGAAAATCGCGCTTGGGGGGCTTTGAGACGCGGCGTAGTCCGCCATATGACTGATGCGCAGCGAGGCATATGGTTGGGATACGTGAGGAATGAAGCTGTTGTCTGCTCCTGACTGGGCAGTATCCGTTGTCTGGGGTGGCAACGGTTCAGCTACGGCATGCTCTCACCGAGAGAGCCAGGGGCTTATGCCTTGGCCCCTGAGGACTCATGACGGCTCTGAATCATACCTGCCTGGGCTCGCACGCCTTGTTGAGGTCTTTATCGACCTGTGAGGCCAAATGATGGCTATGTCTTTCCCGTCGAGACTTGGAAGCCCTGAAACGCCTGCGAGAGGTCTATCCGGGGATGGCTGTGAATCTTCCCTACGGTGAGTGCGATTGACGGTGAGTACGAAGGTTTTGTATACTTCTTTTTGGTACTCTCTGTCATGATAATTTTCGATATATAAGCATTCTGTGAACCATCGATGTATAATCGGCATTCTCATTCAATCCATCATTTTCGCTTCACGACAGCTTGACTTGCTATCGCAATCAAAACTCAGCACTCGGACTACACACTCTCAGTTAAACAGAAAGATTACTCAACATGGGCTCTCAGACTGTTCAGATCTGGATATGCTGCTACTGTGGCCACGGAGGCATGAACCCGAAGACCGTAAACGTCTGTGTCCTTTGCAACCACGTACAGTGCAGGACCTGCTCGCTGGAGACACACAAAGTCGGTCCTCGTCGTTAAAGAGCATCTCTAGTATGTACTCCATGGCTGATATACCTCGAGAGCTGGGCGACCGCTAACACCACACCGTCAGAACAGGCCTGCTTGCCCAATGCAGATGAGGAAGAGACGGGGGCTCGGCCCGGGGTCTGCAGTCATCACCCGGGCCGCTGCCAGCCTTCAAAGACTTGGGACGAGCACTTCCACCCTACCGAGCTTATGAACATCCGATACTTCATCAGTGAAGAGACAAAGGCACACCGGCTTCCTCTTTGCTGGCACATCTTCCCGTCAAGACAACCACCGCTCAAGTCCCAGGATCACACGATTTTGGGGTACGCCCGCGGCACACACCAACACCCTCGGCGATCGACATACCGCAGGCCTTCATTCGCAGTCATCTACCTGCCTGTTCTTACCGGCGTCTGGCTTTGTTACTTGAATACTGTTCCTTCTTTCCTTGTTCTTCTTCATTTATTCTCAATGATCTTTCTCGGCCATGATGTGGATAGCAAGCATGAGTGTTTCTCGGAGTTTGCAAGACGGGATCAGGCGCATTAGACGTATACAAGGATCTCAAGACCCGCTTCCCACAATTGTTTCACGGAGGCATCGTTATTGCAGATGGTCTGGGGAGGTGTACACTAGGGACGGATCTGTTTCCTCATTGTACTTCTAGTCTCCTAGGTATCGGCATCAATTAGATATTCTAAGTTTCATCTCAGCCCCTGCGGCCCCCATGCTGACGACGATCAATGGTACACCCGATCGTATCATTGCGACAGGTCGCTCCCGCGTAGGAAGTCAAGGGGCTTGACCATCTCAAACCTCGGGGGGAGAGGGGGGGGGNNCATTTGAGTCTCACTTCTATACAGCGCAATGTGTGCGTTGATCTATGACATCTACGTGCAGACATGTGACATAAGTACCTACTCTGGAAGGTTCTCAAGAGCCTGCATGCTTAGCTTGTGTGGTGATAGGAGCCATTGGCCAAATTACGTGCATATAAGAAAAGGTTTACTATGGTCAACATATAGGGGGTAAAGAGGGGGTACTCTTTTTATCATCGATACAACCACCCAAAGAACAAGTCAATTATTCATAATACAGTGATCCATACTTCGATACCTAGGTAGACAAGTAACCCTCGAGTGCAGGTGCTTAGGTAGGTACTACGTAACCACAGGTAGGTAAGCTCGGTCGAATGGTTCCGATACTTCTCGCCCATACGGACATTCGTTCGAGAGGGCATAACCCAACGCGGACACACCTGAGCAAATCACACAGCGAGCCCTAGGAACGAGATACCCAGGTACCTGAGCGTTTAATTACACTTGGTGATCGCTCACATCTCGTCGCAAAACAGGCATCAGGTTATGGAAATTCTACATGAGGTCGGGGGACGAAATCCGTAAGAGTCGAGAGTTCGGACGGCAGACCCAGAGATGGTAGGGTAGGTACACCAGAGGTGCGAGGTGTGGTCTAGAACCCAGGAGCCTCACCACAAACCCCCCCGGGATCGATGTAACCCCATACTGTACACTGCCCCCTAGAGCCTCACAAGGGTCTCCCAATTATTTTATTTGCCTCACGCCCCCCTTGCCCTCGGGGCCAACCGATTGGCGCCCAAGCAACCAAGCTGGAAGACTGCGCCACAACACTTGCTACAAGAGGAACGGGGATGAGGCTGCTTGGTATTCCCAGGCCGGAGGGACGATGGACCGCGGGATATAGCCCAGAACAGATGAGCCATTTGAGAGCGATCAGCTAAAACATCTTATTATCATATCCTTATTTTAAATCTGCTGCACAAGACAAAGCGACTATTGGGGCGAGGCCGGGCTACCGGCTCAACTTTCCCCCTTTTTCTCGCCAGAGCTGATCGCACGTATCCTCCTCCCCTTTGCCCTGTCAGGTCCTCAAGATAATAAGCATATGGTCTGTAGCACGGAATTGCCGTCCACTGCAAGCTCGCCCGTTCCTCCCTTCGACGTGGACAATATCCCACATATTCTTACAAAGGGCGCTTTATCTGTTGAAACCCTTCAAATCTCCCTCACTACTCATCTTCCCTCTTGTCGTCCCTGGAAGAGGGATACGAGAACCCGTCCCTGGAAGAGGGATACGAGGATGTGCTGCAGCAGTACCCTGCTACCGTTTCTGTTACCGTTACAGGACCAAAAACCTAGGCGAAGCAGCAGACACAATACGAGACGAGGCTTCCATCTGTTGATCACCGTAAAGACCATTCTCTAGGCCAGTATCGTAGCCCCTTCGCTCTCCCCTGGCGCCCAGCCAGAGCGGTCTACTCGTATTCCGTCACGACGCGGATCTTATTCTGCGTCTGCGACATTTTGAGAGCCTTACTCGGGCCATCGACACTGATGGACTCGGCCACGGCAGCCAAGGCACGGTCTGAATCGTCACCATCGATGTCCTCTAAGATGCTCTTCTTGGCGATCTGCCTCGGCCTCACTGTCCGGCTGGCCGTCTTCTTCCCGGTGGGCTTCCGGGTAGCCTTCCGGGGGGACTTCCCGACGGGCTTCCCGCCAGACCTGCCGGAGGATTTTCTGATGGTGTGCTTGGCGCTCTTGATGGTACTCTTGATGGTACGCTTGCCAGGAGCGCGCTTCACGGTGGTGCTGGTCTTGATGGCACCCTTGCCGGCCTTGGCTACTGAACCCTTGGCAGACGGCGTTGTCTTCTTAGCAGGTTTGTTTGAGCTGCCGCTCCCTGGCGAGGCAACAATTGTCGTTGCGCCAGAGGTAAGACTTGCAGCGAGCAGCAACTGCTTGCCGTTCTTGGTGAGCGTCTTGCTCGCCTTCTTCAGCTCCGCCTTGCGTACAGAGACAGACCTGGCCGTCGTCCTCGGCGCCACCGCTGCCGCTGTAGCAAGAGCCGCCTTGGCCTTGACGGAGATGCTGTTCGCCGTCTTCTTGACCGCCGCAGCAGCCTTAGCGCGCAGTGACTGCTTGACGCCCTTGGGGTTGATGACTTTCCGCTTTTTGTTGGAGCCGTCCGTCTCATCGCCACCATCTAGCATGGCCTTCAACTTTCGCTTTCCAGCCTTGGTCGCAGCCTTGACGGCCTCCTTGATACCGCTGCCCTTGGCCCCCTTAGGCTGAGCCTCACCCTTCGGCACTGCTGTGACTTTGGGGCCCAGAACGCCACGGCAGTTCACGCTGCCACAGAGACACTTCTGAACATTCTTCGCCGAAAACGGATCAAAGTTGTAGTCGTATGTCAGTTCATCCCCGGTCATGATGGGGCGGTCGCCAGCGAAGAGCGCCATCCGCGGCTGGCCGTGCACTATCCACTTTTCCATGCGACAGTTTGGACTGCATGAATGGTTCACAAACCTGGCAATACTGCCGGTCGTTGCATCAATGATCATGTTTTGGTCAAACGCCATGAGGTAGTAGCACTGTGAATAGATCAGTCAGCCCATGTCTCGATCGGCCGTCAGGAGTCGCCAACTCACCTCATTGTCCTTATACTTCTCATTCATCCGGCGTTCACATTCAGCCTGCGTGATAATCTCACCGGTGTATTCCATGATGATCTGGTTAGGCTCGAAGCATCGGTTGCTTCGAACTCCATAACCGCGATCTGCAGTCTTGACGACCTCCACGCCAACGCGGAAGCGACCGCCCTGCTTGGTCCGAGCAGTCAGCTTCTGGAAAGCGCGGTTTTGACAGTACTCCTTTCCAACGTTGCAGTTCGTCTCGTCACACTCGTAGAGCATGATGCGGTTCTGGCAGTCCTCAGCACATCCATCCTCGGGCTTGCAAACACACTTAGACTGGTAATCCTTAAAGTGATCAGTCTTTCGCCAATATGTTCCAGCATCTCCGACAAATCGATCTGCAAAGGGACGCGTTAGCGTGCGAAGCACCGAAATCAGACAGGAAGGGGGCCTCACTCTTGGTCATCTTGCGCCACTCGTCCGGCTTCGGCTGACCAGGTGGCAGAGGGTTGCACACATCGAATGGCAGCTTAAAATCCCGTCCATTGATCAGGAGTCTCAGGCCGGCAAACATGGGCAAGGGGAGGACCTCGTTGACCTGGGCGCTCGGCGCAAGTTCAGGAAGCTGTGCAAGCTTCTTCTTCTCCGCAGCGCTCATTCCTATAGTGTAGTCCAGGACAGCAGGCTGACCGGCATACAAGCCCTTGTCCAACCATTTCTTGACGCGTCTCTGTCTGGTCACGACTGTTGGTGGGGTCTCCTCCTTGGGGGCCTCTTCCACAGCCCCGACCTCCGATTGCGCCGCTGAGACAGCTCTATGCCCTTTGCTCCTTTTGTTGATAGGCTCGCCATGCTCGTCCAGGTCGTTGGGGTCGATGTACTTTCCATTGCTCCAGATGGTATGGAGCACGGGCCTTGACTCGAGGCCGGCAAACTCGGCCGTATCCTGAAGCCTCCTGAGCTCACGGGGTATGCGCGTAGTCTCCGGAGGCTTGCGGCCCCGCTTGCCGAGGGATTCCTCTTTGCTGGCCGGAGCTCCTGCAGCAGCGGTCGCACCAGAGGAGCGCGTGGATATCCGTGGGGCTGGGGCGGGGCCAGACCTTGCCTTTCCTTTCTTTTTACCCGTAGTAGACTTGGCCTTCACCTCGTCGCGTGCAGCCTGGGGGGTGTCGGCATCGGAGAGGGGCCAATTGGCGCCCAACGCGTCGATGCCGGGCTGAACTACGCTGTCCATGCTAGACTCGGCACCTGCATTGTCGTTTGCGACAAGGTTGGCCAAGACGGCTCGCTTGCTTAGGCGCCTCCCTCGTACAATATCGCCCTTTGACCGCCTCTTGCCATGTATGTCGGTGCCGGAAAGTTTGGCGAGATTGTAGACGGGGGCGCTGTTTCTCGCACGCGCAGGTCGAGCGCGTTGGGGAGTGGGAGTCGCGTCGGTCGCGTCGGTCGCGTCGGTATCCTTGGAGGATGATGCTTGGGAGGTTTGTTGTTGTTTTGGTCGGGGTTGAGGCACGTGCTCGACGAAAGACTCTACGGCATCTTCAAAGTGATCGGTGAGCGGTGAGGTTCTGTCGAGATCGGGGAGAGTGGCGGCGATGTCTGGCTTGGAAGTTTCGGAGGCAATGCTAGCGGCATCAGCAACGGTGGTTGGGGGTGTCGAGGTAAACGACGCGTTGTTTGAAGATGTATCGGTTGGTATCCCGGAAAATCGAAAGCCGGAATCGGAAGGGAGGGCAGGAAGCTCAACCTCAACCGCGTCAGGCAAGAGATCAGGCACAGGTGTAGGCAGAGGTAGAGACAAAGATGGCTCCTCAGCCGGGGCCGGAGACACCTCAGCGAGGAGGCCAGCCATATTCGAGTTTTTGAGTACTTTATAAGTGGTAGACGCGACGGAGGTAGGCTCAAAAGGGCAAAATGAGTATAGAAGGTATTTAAGTGATAAAATTGACGCGTCGCTTTGATGTCGTGTGGATGGCGAGAGGGAGAGGCGAGATGCGAAAGAGGTGAGAAGGCTGAAAGGGAGGAAGGGCCAAGAAAGGCCAGTGCTGCGAAGGTCGGGACGCGCTGCGTGTGGATGGACAACAATTGCGAGGCACAGCTGAGGTGCAGTGCGTGCAGAGCAGAACGAGCTCAAGTGTTGGTGAGTGGGTTAGCGCGCAACCCGTAGGACAAAGTCCGCGCGCAAAGTTCCTCCCTCAAACACACACACACACACACACAGACACACACAGACACACACCTATACACCTAGGCAATAAGCTGCTGTAGGCAATCACTCAGACACACACAGTCTCTCTCACACAAGGCGGCAGCAAACGGCCGCAATGGGGCTGACTGACTTATGTAAGACTCGACGACCAAGCAGAATTGGCACGGAGGAACCAGGCGCGCCAAGGCTGGATTCCTATGACGGTTGGTTCCGACCTATAACAAGTGGAGGTAGTGATCCTGCAATAGTTTGTGGATGGCTGCTACAGCCGCTGCCCGTTGAGCTGCGATGGAGAGCAGACCGGTGATGGTGACCGTGGCGGTGAATATGGTGGTGGTGATGGTGGAAGGAGGAGAAGGGCGAAAAAAGTGAGAGCTCCGGGGGTGTCGGTTGTTGGCAAGTTCACACTTTAGTAGTCTGTTAGTAGGCTAGATTAGGAACTCACCCGCGGCGAACACAAGCGGGTTGGTTGTGGAAGGAAGCGAGGAGGGAGGGAGGCTGGTGCCTGAGCGTGAGCAGAGGAGAGAAGGGGGGATGGGGGGATGGGGGTAATCAAAAGTATAAGGGTACCTAGGTAAGTATAATATAAAGACGATCCTGCAAGAAAAGTCCCCATAGTAGGTATCAAATATATGTTTTACCGATCAGAAATATTATCATATCAATACCGTACCACATGGGGATATATACCGTTTGCCTTCATCAACACTCTCCTCTCCCATACGATACATCCCACTTCCGCTGACCTTTCGCTAACTAACACTTCCTGTGCCTGCCCCTATTTACCTTCTAGATCTATCTCCAGATACTCGCTCATCGCCCCCTCGGGACATCGGAGCAGAAAATGAGCTGTTGGTCTTTCACCTCAGGGGTATCCCCCGGTAACCCTCTCCTTCTTGTCGACATAGCTGCCAGTAGACTAACAGTGGCCTGGCCCTCGACTGGCGTCTGGAAGGTCATCACGGCGGGTTCCCTCCCAAGAGACCGTTCCAGAGTGGCTATAGCGTTGTGGTCGACTTGAGTCTAGGTCTTTGTTGCTGATCCTGTCCACTCCTTGCCAGTTTCGCCCCTCAACTTGAGAGGAGGTTGTGTCTGAGTTGAACAAGGCATACCGAGGCTGCCACCGACCTCCGACCTCCTACTATGGGCAACGGGGTGCGACCTGCTTGGAGCCAGAGATGGACACTATTACACTTATGTAGGTCTCGGGTCGAAAACCCTCGAGAGTGACAACATTCCTACCCCACGCCAGCCATCGAGTCACCGCCCTTATAACGACCTGCCTCACGTGATGCGAAGGCTGCTCGACTCTTCTGGGCAAGGAAAACACCACCAGGCAAGCAGGTATCTTCCTCTCTATTGAGTCCTTCTCCTTCATCCCAGCCTACCCTCCCACAGATACACCTTCGTTAAGTGGTCAGACGGCTTGAATTCTGCCCAGGTAGCCGGAGGACCCCGGACGGACCAGACTCCGCGATATATGACGACACAGCAACCATCGTACCCCCATATATTACATTTTCACTGTCTGTTCCATCGTACCCATGGCCAGCCTACGTTTGCAACTCGCCCTAGGGCGGTTTGGTCAAGATGGGTGGAGTCACTTTGGCCTGCTGCGCATCGAGTTGGACTCCTGGACGACGTGCTACTTCTGAATGATCTCCACCGGGCAACACCATTTGGGCTGGAAATGGACAGTGAGAGTGGTGATCAAGATAAGAGAACAGTCAGGAAGAGAGATCTTTCTTCCACAAGCACATTCTATACCATTCGTGGCATATGGTCGAGCCCTCATTGTCACCTGGCATGCCATCAGTGGTCAGGCAGGTGGAGAAACGAGTGAACTACCGTATATCATCTCGTCTATGTGCAGTAACTCCTCGTGCAGACAAAACGTTGATTGTATGAAACATTCCAGTCCTCGCCTTTCGACAAAAGCGGCTGCCAGGTTGAGGGGATCATCTCACTAGTATCTGTTAGTAGATGATCGATGCCGAGGTGTGCAGCGCAGCAGGCCATTGATGGCCCCAGCCGTGAAACACTCAGTAACCTGCTGTGCCGGGCCTACACCGACCCCTACTACCATGTGCGTGCACGTGAAAGCACCTCTCTATCGAATTTTCGAGGTTGTGGACGATCATGATGGGCGAGGCGGATTTCATGGGCGAGTTATTGAGCGGCACGTGGGCGCGACCACTGGGAAAACCAGCTGCAACCTCGGGGGGGCCTGGATATTTAATTTTTTCTTCTTTCCATAATTACGAGTGTCACCGGAACCTATACATATCCCCGGCAGAAATGCAAACCTAATGCCCTGGTGAGAAAATGAGCGGTATCGATGGCGAGCTCAGATGAAAACGGAATTGGCGCGCGCCTCTGCGTTATTCTCTCATGGATCAAGCAAACCCACACCCACTACCCCATAACAACCTCCTCCGGGGGTGAGACCTCCGCGCCGTACCGCTGCCCTGGATTATAATCTCAAAGGATCTGGGTCGAGCTTGATTTTCATTAGAGTATCATTTCTCAACCTTGAATCGCAAAGACATTATAACCATAGATTAAATGGTCACTGGCCCGGATGGCCAACAACTGCAGTGGCGTTTGCAGGATGTCACTCTTCGGGCCTGCCTGCAACTGGTACATGACGGGACCGCAAACTGGCACCGACTCTTCGTCTCCATGGCAAGAAAACAATCCTGGGGTTTGCTGCCTGGGTAATAGATGAAATAAGCAGCATCTGGCTGGCGCACAAGATTGGGTGATATCTCTGCGACCCGGAGGGGTCGTCGGCAAGCCACACAGACACACACACACATACACCAGTCGGGTGTTGCTCCCCAGCCATCGTCCCGAGGAAATACACGAGAATGCGAGAACTGTCTTATACCCGCGTGTTTTCGGAGCTCACCAGACCCTTCTCCCCTGTCCCAACAGGGGGCAGCTAGTAGGAGGAAACCAGGTGAGAGCGGGTCTCTACCAGGGGAGACAAGTATGTATCCTGAGAAGGCAGGATCTATCGAGATGGCGGAGTCGTATGTGTGGGAAGGTTTCAGGGACCTTACATCCACATGCGCCCATCCGTCCCGGTTCGTGGGGCTTCCTTTTCCCTCGTGGGCGCGGCGGCGGTGGTCCGAGGACTAGGGAAAATGTCAAGGGGTCACTCCGGAGGATATCTGCGTCTGCGGTGTAATCGAAAACGGGCCGGGGTGGTTGTTGTTCGTTACATTTATGTAGGGTATGGCAGGGAGCAAAAGCCCATGACAGCCGCCGGTTACACTAACCGGTTTGTCTGCGCTGTTCGATGCGTGCATCTCCGTGACCCTTCAAACATCCCCCCCAACCCCCCTCCCCTCCCCCAAGATGTGAGGAACAAGATCCTGCGACCAGCCGCCCGCATGGGACCACCGGGTACGTGACTACACGTAGAGTCGCTTCATCTATCAACCTTGAACACTACGGCGCCTCACCAGACAAAGAGCTTCGCCCTGAGGGTCACGAGAATGTCCGGAAACTTCATATAGAGTCATCAATTTTGTTGCGCATTTGTCTTGGCTGACCATACGGCCTCGATACATCAACCCGCCTTCGCTGTGCTCAACGGATGTTCCACAGGACCTCCAACCCAGTATCGACAACGAAAATTTCGCTCACTTAGCACCCGCTTCTATTGAACAAGAACAAAATGGTTTCCGGCAAAATAGGACACACAGCAATACGGACACCGCCAGCTTCCTGTCGAATATATACGTTGGACGTCTAGGTCTTGACAATTACTTCCTCCCCGGGCCACGCTCGACGCAGAGCATACATGTCGATCGAACTGCCTTGGTTGTATCGAGTCCCGAAGAGCTACTTTTACCCCCGGGGCATTGGTCAGAGGGGTACTCTTCAATCCCTCGGCATACTCGCCCCTCGTAAGATCGAATTATGCGAAAGCGCCTGCGACTGCTGCTGCTGCTGCTGCTTCTTCTCTCCCAATTCGGCACTCAGCGCCACGTTGGCCATATGGCTCAGCCGGTAGTGATCAGCGCTAGGCGACGCAGGTTGCTGCTCCCGTAGGCCAAAATCCGGGATGGTCCTCTCCTGGGTTGCTCGCAGTGAATCGCCAATACCCACGCCGACGCCCACGCCGTTTGTCGTCATGATGGGAGGGGCGACGACGGGCCTCGTGTTGTTCTCGGGCCGATCCCCGTAACCCATCGTCGGTGGTCCAGGTGCAACAAGGTTCGAGATGGTGGTGGTGGTGGTGGGCTGCTGCTGTTGCTGTTGCGGATCCGGCGTGTGTCCTCCGCTCACGGTCCCGGTCCCGGTCCCGGTCCCGGCCTCCTCGCCTTCCGTCACCTCCCCGCCGGCGCTGCCGGCCTCGTGCTTCAGCCAGGCGACTTCCTCGTCCATCATGCCCTTCCAGCTGCACTTGGCATGCTTCTTGGTGCAGCCTTGGCAAGCTGTCAGGTGCTTGGTACAATCTACACGCAGTCGTCGACACCTTCGAAAATTATTAGTCTCCTCTCACTGGGTTCGAAACCGATGGAAAATGGTTACGCGGGGCGGAGGTGGGGTAAGTAGTGGTACCTATCACAAGGAGGGTAGATCGTGTCGCCCCTGTGAAGTTTCTCGACGCGAGCGGTGATTAGTGGTCGATGAGCGTCGGCTGGATCGTAGGCCTGAGTCACCGATCGCTGCTGAGCCTGGTGTGAATCGGAACCTCCAGGAGAGGGCCTGCTACTTTGGGGGCGGACCGGTTGAGCGGAGAACTTCGAGCTGATTGATCCTTGCTATGAAATGTAGGGTCAGTGGGCACGTCTCCTGCAGCAAGTGGGTATATGCCATCACGGGTCATAGGGACGTAACAGTGATAAGGTGCTCTACGCTAAACAGAACGCGGGGTGAGATTGGGCCCGTCTACGCTCGGCTACTGTGTATGCGGAAAAGTGTGTATCAGCCTCCGGTGATGGGCTTGCTTACCTGGATGATGGGTGTCGTAGGCAGAGAGACCGAACTCTGGACAGGTAATCTGGGAATTTGAGTTGATGTGAATTGCTGAAGGAGGTCGGCATGGAGATCGTACGTAGAACTGGGATTTGGCACCTGCGTGTGTTGGTGGTTCAGAGGCTGGAATCCGACGGTTCGGACTGGAGGTGAGGGCACGGTACGCCGGGAATTTATGGCTGCCTTGCGGCCACTGAGATGATAGTTGAGTTGTCGCGCCTTACGCGCAACCTCGTCGGCCTTCTTGATCAGGACCTGGAGCCGCTCTTCGAGGATCTGAAGCGTCGCGAGTTCCGAGTTCTCGTCTTCCTCGAGTGGCTGTGGGGGAGCGAGGTTGAACCTGTCCAGGGTCCCAGACATGATCAAGCGCCAGTCATCTTCGGTAATCTCGACCTGGTTTCCTTTCAGATAGAAGGTGCAGTAGCGGCTACGATCTGGGGGTGACACAAGTTTGAACTCGTTGGGGTTTGACTTGGCGAATTGAACCACGTCCAGCCACGCCACATGCTCAGCGATGTACGGGTCTCTGCGGATGATCCTGATGGGTTCTTCGAAAAGTCCTTCCATGGCCCTCACCAGCCTGGGCCCGGTGAGCTTAGCCCCGAGATTGCCGGCCAAGCTCTCGTGACGGCTCAGCACGCCCTCATATTCGCTTATGAGGCTTAGCACATCGGAGAAGGCCTCGCCATCTCCCTGGATGAGTCTCAGTCTGGTCGAGGCGGCCCTGGACAGATAATTGATATGCGCGCCATTGCCTGAGAGATGTGTTAGTATACGGCTGCATGGAGGGGAAGCGTATATGATAGAAGAAGGCACAAGCGAGGGCCCCGAAGAGAGTGAGAGAGGACTGAGGTCTAAAGACTCCTTGAGGTCGTGGGGAGATATCCCGAGCATGGGGGCTGTGGAACCACCGATGCCTTCAATAGGCAGGCGGAAGAGCAGCATCCGGAGGCTTGCACCGACAAGCTGCTTACCACATCACTTTGAGAGACCATACATGAGGTTGGCAGTGCCGAGCTGATCAGGCGTGCAATGTTGCGCGACAACAGCAAACGCCCGGGAAAGGGAATCAACGTACCAGACTGAGGAGGAGGCGGTTGAGGGATTCTGTCACGGGACTGCTGGCCACTATCATCGGCGTCACGCTTCCGCTTATGAGGTGGCTCGGTGGAAAGGGGCTCTGGGTGTGCCATGGTGGGCAGTCCGGAGCACGAACAAGGTAGCGAGCCGGCTCAAATCCGCAGGGAGTTGCCCGGCAGGGACACGCGACTGTGGAGACGGAAATGCAGGCTGTCGAGATAGACCCGTGGACAACAATGGAATGGCGCAAGGGAGGACCCTATCCACGGATCACCATCGAATGGCGCAAACGATGGCAATAAAACGGACAGGGAGGCAGGCCGTTTTAGGAGAGGATCGATCAGCTGTCTGCAAAAGCGCTGTCGATTCGCAAGTTGTCAGGACGGGGTCGCTTTTCGTTAACAGTCGATAATGATTGGGGTCTAATTCCAGGTTTTCGGTGGTATACGGCAACTGCCCGGAGGCTCGGATGACAAGACGATAAAACCACGATACACAGGTTATAATACGTGAGATTGCATTTGTCGTGAAGAAAATGTTCTTGGTGGTCGGGTTTGGCGTATTGTCCTGGTTTGTCCGCAATACCTTTGTTTAGAAGGCAGGGAAAGTTACCCGGCCTCGGCTCGGCGGAAAAAGTAGGATACGAGCAACAGACAGGCAACGCGACGATGGCGCCAAGAATCTGATTCCAGTTTTGTGCGCCAGTCCTCCTCCACTTCTCACTGCCGGTCGAGCCGTTGTGAATGAGAAGAGACAGTAGTCAGATAATCAGATAGCCAGACAGTCAGACAGTCAGTCTGTCAGCCTGCAGATGAAAGAGTGCTTGGGCAGATATGTCGCGGGCATGCAGCCTGTGTAGACCAGATGCATAAGTATATATGCTTCGAGCCCGTCTCGGTCTGCATGTATTTTCCGTCCAATGGCCAGCGGAGCTTGGAATTTGCAGGGTTGGACCGTCCCTGGTTGAGCCGATGCGCGGTGCGGTCGTGACTGACTTGTGGGGTGCTTTACCGTTTTTACCTGGGTATGACCTGCAGATGGTTGTGGTCTGTACTAGGTCTGTACTCCGTAACTAAGTACAGTACTCCGGTGGTTTGGTTATCGTGTAGGGGCCTGTTGGTAGCCGGATCCCGTCAATATTCGGTGGTCGGAAGGGGCGGAGTGGGACGGCGATCTTGTGTGCAGGCTATGATGAGTAACACATGGGACGAACCGAAGTAATGAACTAGGTGAAGTCCTGAGGGAGAGGGAGAGGGATAGGGAGAGAGAGAGAGAGATGGGGGAGATGGAGATGGAGATGGGACAGCGCGGGAGGCGAACAGGTCCGAGGACGTCGGCTTATACACAAATACACTGAGCACGCAGGACCAGTCGACAGTTGACCTAGGTAAATAAATCCTTGGCCCTCTCCAGTTGTTCGTCCTCGGCTCGTCATGATCCACCTAGCAAGTACCCTTTACATAGTACATTTCTAGAAATCTGTAGTACATGCTTATACATACATACCTAGGTACATACCTAGCCATCTATCCACCTTACCAAAGTCGCTCGTGTGTAGGTGCCTAATTTGGACACAATACAGACATACACTCACACACCCACCCTCCTTGACCACGGCAGTACGCGTCCATCCTTTCGCCAGTATGCAGTTTGACTCCTCCACCCCCCTCTTGGCCTCAGGAATGGGTTGGATTCCCAACGAAAGGGTTGTGTGTTTGCTGAGTCGCGCATTGCTTCGCGCATTGCTATCCCCTTCTGGCTGAAGCACCGCTGCAATGGCCCGTGTCGCTTCTGTAAATCCCCCGCGTTGCTCATCATCATCATTATCATTATCAACAATCATCATCAGTCTCTGCCTTCAGATGTTCCGCCGCCGAGTTCCGCCCATTCCTCCTCTGCTACTGGACTAGTACGCTAGCGATAGAACAATGCAGCGGACAATGCCGCTTCGGCGAAAAGTAGCCTTTTTTCTTCGTTGACTGTGGCGAAAGAGTGCCCTGACTGAGGCCCTGAAGCGTGCATGCAGTGTACGTTCTTCTCACGTTCGCGATGTGGTAGCCGGCAGCCAGCCGGGCCTCATGAAGAGGGAGTGTGTCTGCAGCGGGTTGACGGTTGACGGTTGAGATCGGCAAGCCTCTGTTTCCGCCTTTACTGTGATATGACGCCCGAATCGAACCACTTTCGTCCCGTGGTCGCATTTGGGGGGGAAAAGGGTGGGGGACCGGGGGGCCTGTTCATATCCGGGCGGAAACACTAGCCTCTTCCGCCCCGGTTGGAAGGGTTAGAAGGGCAACGATGGTTGGAGGGGGCTGAGGGGCTGGCTGGCAATTAAGCGGCAATGCCCAGGTGTTTACTACTTTACCTAGACACTCCTGCAAGTCCTGCAGTCCTGCTACCCACCTGCTGCAGCACCCCGCCAGCTGCCCTCATACAGTACATCCTCCTGCCCGTGCATACCACCACCCTTGCTTCCACTGCCACTACTGCCATGCCGCTGCCGCCACCATCACTACCACCACCACCACTACCACCAACAACAACTACAACGGCAATCCGGGGAACATTATAATGAAACCTCGTCGGCCCGTATCCGGAACAGCCTCGACAACATGTCGGCTTCCGACGACCACCGAGCAAGGGTCCATTGCACTCAGTACACACCCCACCCCCAGGCCCGTGGACCACACCTCGGGACCCCTATAACGTGCTTTGATATTGAAAGAACCCGAGTTTCAATACCCCAGTGATGAAGACGAGACTTGCATCTGTAGCCTGGTATCCCTCATATATTCGGACCGTAGTTGGACTTGACCGTGTTTGTTGTTTGATAAACTGACCTCTGCATAGGCGACTGCTGCCGAGAAGTAAAGAGGACTTTTTGACGGATTCCGAAGGAGAGCCCAGTAGACCAACGTGCGGTTGAAATGTCCTGTCAGAGATGAGATCGGTTATAGCCAAATAAGCTCTTGACAGGCATACCCAATGCCAGTAGACTCTGGCCATCATAACAGGGCGATGGATCTTGTCCCCCAACAGATAGATGTATAGTATAGTACTATGTATCCATGGATATATATCAATATGGCCCGTGCGCCTGCTCAGGGTTGCATCCCGTGCTTCCCCACCTCAAAACGCCAGCAACCCTGACAACTTGACCCATTCATCCACCGAGCTCTGGTTGCTGCACATGCAATCTGCCATACGTCCCAACCTTTACCTTCTCCGAGCTTCAGACTTCCCAACCAAAAAGCGTCGACGCGCCCTCGTGAACCCAACAACCGTCCAATCGCAACCTCTACCACTTTCACACGTACACGTACACGAACGATTCTACACAGCCACACACATTCCACAGCAATGGCGGACAGGGGAAGCCACCGGGGTGGTGGCCGCGGCGGCGGCGGTGGTGGAGGAGAGAGAGGCAACTTCCGCGGACGTGGAGGCGGTCGCGGGGGCCACCACGGCCCCGGCAGGGGAGGTGGACAACACGGCGGCGGCCACGGGCAGCACGGCGGGCACGGCGAGGGCGAGCAGCAGAGGCCCAAGAAGGAGAACATCCTGGACCTGTCCAAGTACAGCGACAAGAGGATCACGGTCAAGTTCAACGGTGGACGCGAGGGTATGTTTCTCTGATGCCCCTCTTCACATACCCAAAAACCTCGGGTTGTTCAGTTGGTTGCTAACTTGACAACCCCAACAGTCTCCGGTGTCCTCAAGGGTTACGACCCGCTGATGAACCTCGTCCTGGACGAGGTCAAGGAGACGATGCGCGACGACGAGGGCAAGGAGACCACGCGGGACCTGGGCCTGACCGTTGCGCGCGGCACCATGATCGTGCTGATCAGCCCCATCGACGGCAGCGAGGAGATCGCGAACCCCTTCGCGCAGGCTGAGGACTGAGCGTAGTAGTTCTGCTAGGGGACGCGGAGATATAGGGATGGACATGTTGTCTTGTTGCTGCTATTGCACGGAGCACCCCCAGAGAGAGAGCGGGTTCAAGCGCGACCAGAGGATGATGATGGTACGGTGGAAATGCCAGCGGAACGGAAGGACAAAAGTCCAAGACTTGCATAAAATGGGGCATGTGGTGACGAGAGAATGAGCGAGAGAGTTGGGGATGGGAGGGAGACAGGGAGAACACCTTACGGTAGGGGTTTCGGTCTCTATAAAGTGCGTCTGGAGAAAAGGGCACCAACATCAAGGGAATCGCTACGATGTGTGAGCACTTGGACGGCAGCATCAATAGGCAGCTATGGTCGGGAAAAAAGTGCATGAATAGATACCCCATGGGACAAGATTCCAGACATCTCAGGCTAGGCGGACCCGGAGTGACAACTATCAAAACGCACAGGACTGATCTGTGCAGCAGTTGGATGGACACCCAAAATGTGTCAATATAGCCATCCCGCATCTCAGCGTCTCCACAAATTCTTGTAGAGGTGATGACTTGACGAGCATGTTCATGATCGTGGACTTGCGAGATAGCACTCGCACGAGTCTCCTGGCCAGGCCACATGAGAGTGGACAACATCGCAACGAACCTCGCCTTGGCTCATTGGAGCACAAACAACAGGTACACCGCAAAGAAAGGGTCACCAGTTTAAAGGAATGTAAGGTTGCGAAGATATGAAGCCGCAATTGCCTGTTTAGCAGCTAGTTTTGTGAGTGTAGATGATACGAGAGCCCAATTGACCGACCACCAAGTCCCGCCCTGATCGCCTGAGAATGTCATGTTCTGATCCAGCCCATTTCGCCTATTTATCTTCCTTTTAGAAAGCAACCACGCATCCACATCATTCAAGTAGCAACATCTCTGGTATCTTACACCCTCTAGCTAACCGAAAAATCGCCAAAACGCGCCTATGAAAGGTAGAGACGGAGTAAGGTTTCCCTTATGCCTGGGAGCTCCCCTCGATCTTCTCACTGGCCGGCTTCGCAGCCTTGGCCTTGGCCTCCTGGTCGCCCTCGATACTCTCCTTCGCATCCGGGACAATCTCATCACCTTCTTCCTTCTTGGCCGTCTGCGTGTCAAGACCCTCGACATCCGGATTGGGCGGCGCCACTACGACGTTGTCGGGCAACACGTTGCCTTCGGCGTCGATGACGCGGGTCCGGGTCTCATAACGTGTCCTGAACTCGACTTTACCCTCCAAGGCCTTGACCTTCTCCTCGTCGAGAACGTTGCCATCCTGGTCACGGTATTCAATGCGTTCTTCGCGCTTCAGGAGGCGCTTTCCGGGTGGGATAGGCGCGCCGCTGATTCCAGCTCCATCCTGGAAGAACTCCTCACTGTCGTGGATGAGGATCTGGTCCTGTTGTCCGTTATTGAAATCGATGGCCGCTTCTGGGGCCTGGGAGCTCGGCGCTGAAGCCTTGGGAGTCAAGGGAACAGCTGGTCTGCCGATCGTGGAGTATTGTGAGTACTGTTGCAAGGAACATAAAATGTTAGTCGCCGAACAGTGAAGATAGATCAGCGTTTCAACGTGACCACTCTGTATTTGAAAGCTGCCCCCTGCCGCCACAAGGCTTCCGGGTTCGCAAGCATCGCACAGCAGTTAATTCGGCTGCCAGTGCGCATTGCTTGCTCGAGCCCTGGCCTCTTTCTGCATCTACCTCGGGCCCCTTTGGCGTGCATGTCTCTTGGGTACCTGCTCCAGCGGAAAGGCAGTGAAATTACTTACGTCATTCAAGAACGTGTTGCAGTCAAAGTCCCAAGTCTCGAAAAGTTTGGCACGATTGCACTCAGTTTTAGTCCACGCGTTGCCGTATGCGAGAGGCGCATATATCATGAAAACGGCAGCCGCCAGAACCAAGAAGCTCATGGTCGTCGTCTTGTTGATGATCGAATTCTCTCGGACTCCTAGCACGGCCACACGAGCCGTCAGGAAGTCGAAAATCTGGCACAGCGCGATGACGGCGAAGATGAGAGCCGGGAAGTAATGGTGTAGAAAGAGTTGACGCTGCATCAGGTAGAAGGGAAAGTAGTGCAGTGCCCAACCCAGCACAGAGGTACCGATCTCGTAGTCGAATCGCTTGAAGGTAACGTTTTCATAGTCCTTGAAGTTGCGCTGCCACCGAAGAACAGCAACGCCTTTGAAGAGAACATAGATGACAATGGCCAGGGTGGAGCTCCACCAGACTATCGGGTTGCCGATGAGGTAGATCTGGCGATGATCCTTGCCCCAGAAGTTGATACCGCGTCTAAGAACGGGCCAAGAAGGGGGACGGGAGTCCCATGCATGCGACTCAACGAGGCCGGCGTTAGTCTTCCACATGACCTGTTGGAGTTCCCAGAATTTGCCGAAGAAGCCTGGGTCTTCATAGTTCACCTTCTCGGCCTCGGCGCCAAGAGCCGGGTGCTCGTTGTACTCAACGTACCACAGGCTGTTGGGAAGCGTACCACCTCTGGCGCAGGTCACTTCCTGCTGCTCGGAGGCCCACTCCGGCAATTTGACCTTGTGAGAAAACAGAACACAGCCGGTCATTATGTGGACCAGCTTGAACTTTGTCTCAATGGTACGTAGCCGCTCTTGGGCCAGGCCGCTCTTGGATTCCTTCTTGACAATTTCAACACGGAAGTAATCATTCGCATCGCCTTCAAAACCCTCATAGCCATATGCCGAAACCTCATTTTGCCAATCAGCCTCGGTGACTGGGGGGCGAACGTCGTGAGAATGAACTCGGCGGTGCGTAGGAAGATGGTACATGCGGACAACATCACCATCCTTGATGTAAGCCGGTTCGGGGAGCGCATCCCACGCGAATGTGCCATTGATAGGCTCTCCGTCGACGCCCAGGGGTTGAGTCTGGTTCTCCAGAAGCCAGATGTTGTTTTCATCTTTGTGGGGATACAACGTAATCTGCTGCTGCTTGCTTCCTGTGGGGTACATCAGAGGATGCGAGTGGAGGTATCCACCTTGAGTGTTCACGTGGCGGAGTGTAACTCTACTGCCCAAGAGGACGTCGACGGGGACGTCCTGCATAGCCTTTGAGTTCAAAGTGGACTGGAACTCGGAGCTCATGAACCCGTCACCCTCTCCGGGGTTGACCAGGCAGACAAAGTGAATGGCAAACATGGCCAGGTAGAAGGTGGCGGGTATGATGATTAGGCAGAAGAAGCGCGCCATGAAGTGCTTGAACCAAATGCGTATGGTGACAGTCTTGGTGTCGCCAAGCAAGACCCAAAGCTGCACGAGAGTCAAGCTTCCTACCCATGCAATTGTGAATAGACCGACCCATTTGATGCTGAACGTGGCACCTAGACCCAGACCAGTCATAGTGAGCCAGAACCACCAGCTCGGCTGGAAAGCCCTGGTAGGGCCCAACTCATGTTGGTTTGAGAAGGAGACGAAGGACAAGGCCGTAAAAGCTGTGGCAAGTACCAGGGGCGAGTCGAGGAGAATCAAACGGGCTTGAGTGAGAAGACCGTTCTCTGGAAAGTCGTTGCGTCAGCACATGTATGCTACATCTTATCTTGGGTTTCACCTACCAAAGATGATTAGGCCAGCTCCCATAGCAGAAGTAAAAGTCCGGCACCCAGCAGCCTTCAGGGTCAGGAACAAGACTGGGACCAGGAGGATACCGCAGATGGCAGGGAACAACCGCATGGCAACATAAGGGACGGCAGGCTCAATATAGTCCTTTCCAATCTCCTTGAAATCGAATTCGCCATCAAAACCGGCGAGCCAACCAAACAGTGTGATCATAAGCTTGGCCAAGGGGGGGTGGACGTCCATAAAGAACCTCCCCTTGATATATTTGGACGCGAAACCACCGAAGCTAGAGAGGCACATTGATTAGCTCCAGTTGCGCATGTCAGAGGGATTCGAGGCCGGCACGTACTGAACTTCATCGAAAACAACACTGGTGGGTTGGTAGATCCGAAAGAGTCGAACAATGGCAGCAAGGACGGTGACACCAAGCCCGACCTGGTAGTCAGATACGGGGAGGAGGAAGACATCGTTGTCGTCGACACCCTCGGAAGTGTAGTCGTCGGGTCGCTTTGCTTTGGGCTTTTCCAAAGTGGAATGTGGAGGTGGGGAAGGCGATCTCGCGGCCTGCGGCTTTGCGCCAGCTGGGCGAGCCATGCTGAAGGCGTAAAGACTGTCGAGGCTGTTCGGGTTGTGTCGGCAGAGGCCAGAGAAGAATATCTAATTCGAGTCGACGACTTCGAGTACGAGTTTGAGCTCCGTACAACTCGGGTGGCCTAAGTCGATGGACGTGAAAGAAGGGCCTGGAGGAAAGGAACACGGGAGCGAGTGTCAAGAAGTAAAATCGGTCTCATTACAAGGAGATCATGAGTGAAGGTGGATAATGTCAATTGAGAAAATAAGAGGGTGGAAGCTGGGGAAGGGCGAGGCTTGTCCTTCCTGTCGCCGATACTGACAATGCAGTAAGAATGGCCCTTTTGTTTTGGGGAAGAAGAAGGTACGGAAAGGGGGTCGACGAGAGCGTTGAATGGAAAGAAGCTGTGATGAGAAGGTCGTATCGATTATAGTTATGGAGTAGATGTCAGGTCGGGGTGTGGTCTGGCCCAGATTTCCAGAAGTTGTATACGTGGCCAACCCTGTCAACTTTACGCGCTTCAATGTTACTTCAGGCAGGGTTCCAGAGGTTGAATTACCCGCCTAGGAACCTGGACACTTGCAGCCACGTTCAGCAAGGGGCCAGGGGGTGGGCAGGTGGGCAGGTGGGCAGGTGGGGGAGCATTGGGAGCTCACCTGGGCAAGTTTGGAGATCGATCCCTTGAACGATTTGTTTTGGAATGCCCCAATAGCACAGTGGCACGCAGGTGTCCGTGCTCTGAAGATCTTCCGAGCGTCTCAATCAATTCATCCCTTGGCCTTCACTTGTGTCCCCCCCCCCGCCCCCCACTAGGAACCTGTACGCACTGGTGTACTGCAAACAGACGTCAAAGTCAAGGTCAACGTCAATTGCGCGCATCCTCAACCTCCATCGACTGCTATAAATCCTATATAGTCGACGTTTGCAGTGCCTCTGTCAATAGCGGTCGGACTTCCGTTCACGCCAGTAAACCACCACTTTTCATAAGTACTTGGACGTTTCAATTGGCTTCCCTGGAACTCGCCCTACTTGAGCCGCAGGACCCCCTAACTTATGGGGCTAGGGACGCGCTAACGGTATCAAGCTTCTCTAGGTACCATGGTATCTACCTGGGTACCTGATTAGACACTGGATGCATTTGCATATTGATTGATAGGTGTGTGCGAGGTGCTCGATGTGTTTGCTTGTTACCCATTTGGCCACCTCGGCAGTCCTCGTTGAGTGACCTTGGCTGCTTGGGAAGGTAAGAAGCCGCTACCCACCGGTGGTAAGTGGCCTCTGAGATCCAATCTCGATTCAAGTGAAACTTTCCAATCTTGCCCGTCAATTTGGTATTTGTGTAACATGCTAACCATTCGACTTGCTGTTATTACCGAGGGAGCCAAAGGAAGCTTGGAAGCTTGGACAGATACATAGGTACCTACCTAGGTAGCGCATACGAAACGCCCCTGTGCGCCTTACCTTTTGGTCGTCGATTTACTCTAATCCTGTATGTACACTAGGCCCAAGATCTTTAGCTTTCCGCGTCAATCAATTTCAGAGACGAACATCAACATCAACATAATCCAATTTGCACCCTCCACCTGCACCACCTCCAACCGTTTTTTCGAGTAGCGAGCCAGTCCATATCACTAGCCATGGCCACACCAAATGGCGATGCAGTAGCGGCTGCCTCTGCTGAGCTCGACAAGATCAAGCCACCACCGGGCGTCGTTGTCCCTCCGCCTGGCGAGATTCGCGAAGCCATCGAGAAGACTGCTGGCTTCGTAGCCCGACGTGGAGTAAGTTTCGAGGAACGAATCCGCGAGAGCCATGGAGCCAACCCCAAATTTAGCTTCTTGATGGGCGACTCCGATCCCTATAATGCCTGGTACGAATGGCGCAAGGAACAATACAAGGCAGGAAACGTCACCGCCCTCGCTGCCGGTCGCGTCGGTGAGGCGCTCCAAACACCTGCGAAGGATGAGCCGAAGGGACCCCCGAAACCACCCGACTTCCTATTCTCTGCACGTATGCCGCGCATCAACCAAAAGGACCTGGAGATACTACGATTGACGGCGTTGTTCGTCGCGAGGAACGGACGCCAGTTCATGACAACGTTGGCGCAGCGCGAAGGTGGCAATCCGCAATTCCAGTTCTTGATACAGAATCACACCTTCCACAACTACTTCCAGCACATGATTGATCAATACTCGATTTTATTGCGAGAGGGTGGCGGTACTGGCGAAGGCACGAAGGCTCAGCAGGAACGAATAGAGGAATTGCAGCGGAACGTCGACGACAAGTATCACGTTCTCTCGCGCGCCAGACAGAGGGCAGATTGGGCCAAGCATCAGGAAGCCGAGAAGATAAAGAGGGAAGAAGAGGAGGAACAGAAGAAGATCGACTTTGCGCGAATCGATTGGAATGACTTCGTGGTGGTCGAAACCATCGTCTTCACCGAGTCTGACGACCAGGCCAACCTCCCGCCTCCTACGAGCCTGCACGACTTGCAGTATGCCTCATTGGAGGAGAAGAACAACGTTGCTATCAGCTCCAATCTCCGCCTCGAGGAGGCCTTCCCCTTCGATGACAACACCTTCATCCCCGCTGCTCAGCAGACACTTCCCGTGCACCCTGCACCAGGCCCTCAGGCAACGCCAACGCCGCCACCTTTCCAGCCCGTAATGCCGCCACCCTCGCATGGGCCCACGCCGCCTGCTGCCGGTGGAAGGTCTGCTTACGAGGAAGAGGAGGCGCAGAGGATCCAAGAACGAGAACAAGCGCGGGCCCGGATGCAGCAGGCACAGGCAGAGGCGAGGGGAGGTCCTGGCCAGGTGAAGATCAGGGAGCAGCCTATACCAAGAGCTGCGGCACGAAACGCCAACAGGGCGGATGCTCAGACGGCTATCTGCCCCAATTGCAGGCAACAAATACCCCTGAATGAGCTCCAAGAACATATGCGCATCGAGCTTTTGGATCCACGGTGGAAAGAGCAGAAGGCCAAGGCGGAATCTCGATATGCCACGACTAATCTATCGACGGCGGATGTGGCCAACAACCTCAAGCGGCTTGCAAGCCAGCGGAGCGATGTTTTCGATGGAGTCACCGGTCTTCCCCTTGCCGAGGAAGAGGCAGCTCGGCGAAAGAAGATCGCTGTCAATTCATTTGATGGCAACCCTGACGGAAAAAACCAGTCTCATACGAATCACCAGCAGACGGTTAATGTCGATGAGCAGATTAGGGCCATCCACCAAAAGTTTGCAGAAGAGAAGAGCTGAGGACTTCAGAGAGGAATTATGAATTTGTTGGGTGCTGTCTAAGTTTAGACATGTCATTTATATACAGCGATGGCGTCGCACCTTGACTGTCTTACAAAGGCATTGGCCAGACAGGACTGAGCACGACGTTGGAGATCAAGGACTTGCGCCAGGATGATAGGTGAGGAATCATAATTGCTTCCTGTCTGCATGTTTTTGTTGAAGCTTATGCCAACCGACGGAACAGGTTGTCACACCATTCAATGCCTACATCGTGCTGTGAGTTATGTGAAGAGGATTGGGTAGCATACTAACATACTAGTATGCCGTGTTGCTGGAGCGTTTTACAGGTCTGGTATCCTATTATAATCGGCGATGTCAACCTGCTGGCCATGTAAGTGTGTAATAGACTCGGAGACTGTGCAGATACCTATGGTCTTCATGCTCGCGCCTCCTGAAAGTATAAGACATTGTAACAGGCTCGCCCCAGAAACGGCCAGAAGTCGTTCAAGATACGTGTCCGCTCAGGACCATACCAAGATACGGACTGTGTAGTAGGCACACCCATGGGCAAACGCGGCTGTTGAGAGTGAATAGCGAACGCTTCGGTGAACCAATCAAAACGATATATATCAGGAAGGTAGAGAATCATCTCGTCGATCTGAACCTGTCCGAGAAAATTGAACAGGTGTAGCACGAGTGTTTTCCGAGTGTAGAGTTAACCCCAGCTTCCAAGGTGACGCAAGACGATGCATCGCCAAGAAATGGTTCCCCAGGTTTCCCACTCAGCAGCTTCTGATGGAACGTTGAAGCCGGCTCAAGCGAGCTCTGGGACCATAGCTTAGCTTAGCTGCTAGGTACGGTACCTAGGTACCTAGTTACAACTTACAAACTTACAGTAGCTTCGGGTGGCTGCCGCGCAAACCCCGCCGCTTATTACACACGAAGCTGTCACTCGCGATCAATACGATAGAAACCCCACCTTTTATATCCAACCTCACACATTGATCACTCTTACGAAGCGAAGCGGCCTGCCCCCGAACAACCGCGAGGTCGAACAAAAACAACCAACCAACACCAGCGAAGGCTCGCCTGCACCCCCTCCGGCGCCACGTAAGAGGATCCCCTTTCACAAGAACCGTCGCCAAAACGGCTTCCAACGGCGAAAACGCCCCGCGCGCCGATGGCGCTGCGGCCGCGCCTGGCTCGGCGCCCGTGTCTCCCACCTCGCCCGGCGGCACGGGCACGTCGACGACGGGCCCCAACAGGGCGCCGCAGTCTCGCTTCCCCAGGCCTATAATGCAGTCCATGTCCAGTCTGCCGGACACTCGCCAGCAGTCGTTTGATGAGATCTACGGCCCGCCAGAGAACTTCCTCGAGATTGAAGTATGTTGTGTGTGTGCCTGCAGTGCATCGAATTGTACTGCGGCATTGTCCCTGTTCCCCGTCCCTCTGACGCCGACTTCACGTCACCCCTTCGTCCCTCACATCAATCGCTGCTGACTCGTACTTCCCCTCCATCTACAGGTGCGCAACCCCCGGACGCACGGCATCGGCCGCCACATGTACACCGACTACGAGATCGTCTGCCGGACCAACATCCCCGCCTTCAAGCTACGGCAGAGCACCGTCCGCCGGAGGTACTCGGACTTTGAGTACTTCCGCGACATCCTGGAGCGGGAGAGCGCCCGCGTGACGATACCGCCCCTGCCCGGCAAGGTGTTTACGAACCGTTTCAGCGACGACGTGATCGAGGGGCGGAGGGCGGGCCTGGAGAAGTTCCTCAAGATCGTGGTGGGGCATCCGCTCCTGCAGACGGGCAGCAAGGTGCTTGCGGCTTTTGTACAAGGTGAGTTTCCCCTCTCTCCTCTCCATTTGGGGTGAATGGGGCGGCGTTTTCGTACCATGGGCGGAAACCCTGAGCGGATGATGGCTAACATCGAGACAACTCATAGATCCAAGCTGGGATCGCAACGCGTGGTGACTAGCTAAAATGTTCGCCCGTTTGACCGCAGGGTCTTCTCCCACCTCCAACTCCTCCCCGAACCAATCACAACAACAGCAGCAGCAACCACCTCCCCGCACGTCCCGAAAACTGCGCAAACGACCTCCCAAGGGCTGGGCCGAGTACCAGGTCCTCGGTAAGCTGGCGGACGATGATTATGGAAGAAGATGAATTCAACCACGAGGCATTATGGTCATGAGGCACGCTACGAGGCACATGAATTCATGAGGACTTTTGCTTGGCAGTTGAGATTGGTAAAGGGGAAGGGGAAAGGGTTCATTGGAATGGTGGTGGAAGATTGCCCGTTTGATTTCGATTATCATTTCAGCATTAGTTTCTGTTCATTGCGATATACCATACCAGGTTCCTTTTATGCTTTCAACTTCTTGCGCTGCGATTCACATTCTATAAAAGGTGGCCAGGAAGGGGATGGTGCCCCCTTCGCCACATGGAGTTATGTATTCGAGAGCTCCGCACCCATTCGGCTGTCAGAGCAGGGCAGAGGAGTTGAGGAGAGCAAACCTCTGATATGCGCAGCATGTACTCTTCCAACGTTGCAGGCTGCTATGACTTTGCAACATGGGCTTCCCTTGCTTGTAGCCTCACCATGCCGGACGTGAACACCAGGGCTCGTATACAAGGTACGCTCCTAACCCTGGTCCATTGTGTTGTCGTCGAGCACCACTCCCCAATACATTTGGGCCAGAAAATATATCCAAACCCCCAAGAGCTTCGATGGGCTTGTTCATGGTCCTTTATCGCGGCCGCAGTTGAGAAGGTACATATTACCCTTGATCGACCTTGGCTCGAATATCTCTGATCGGAGGCTCGTCGTCTCTCATAACAGCCTGCCATCTCAATACATGTGCCTGCTAGCTTCAGAGCATTTCATTACGCCTGTCTGAACTGGCAGTGCGAGAGTCACTCATGCATAAGTCTCCTGAACATTCGTTGCGCCAATGACATGTCCCATAGCTGGGACGCTCAATGCTGGGTATTGTTGTTGTTTTTTTGTCTTATTCTTTTCCGGTACCACCAACGCCGAGCAGGTAATCAGCCAGAGCCCCCTTCCGATCTATAAACCTGTATACAAACCAGGCCCTGAGATCTATGCGGATTCTATTTACATAAAGTAAGGCGGCCAAGCCATGAATCAGAATATGGAAAAGCTGAGTAGTGTGTCGGCCCGGGGTAGACATCTCATCATACATTCCCTGCCTTCGTAGATCTTACATCGTCCACATATACAAAACACCTCGACTGCCCCGTGTTGCAGGAATGTGGTCATCTCTTCCCTCTATGACGGGGTCTCGAACATTCGGAGGATGACCTCGTACATGCCAAACATGATGGCAGCGCTCGGCACCGTCCGCATGAGGTGCGGGGTCAGGCCGCCATAGAGGCCAGCCACGCCCTCCTGCTTCCAGACGAGCTTGAAGCACTGGACCAGGCCGGTGTACTTTGGCCTTCCACCCTCGATGGGTGCTTGTCGTAGCCTCGTCCTCGCGACCTACAGAGGAATCGACGTTAGTATATCAATCAGGGAAATCTGACGCCATTGGGGACCGAGCGCAACAAACCTCGTGCGGGTACGCCAGCACGGCGGCAAAAAGCTTCGCGCCGCCAGCCGCTCCCGCCTTGCCCGTGTAATCAACGGTGTGGTCCCACCAGGACTTCTCCCTCCCGCTCGCCTCTATCCTCTCCTCCCTGTGCCTCAGCGACTTCTTCATCTGCTCGTAGAGCACCCACTGCAGCGTGGACTCGGTAACGCCCAGATAGCTCGCGCTCAGGCCTTTGAAGAATCCCTTGGGGCCCTCGTTCTTGAGCACCTGCCGTATGCAGTCCAGGCTGTTCCTGTACTGCCTCGTGGCGGCGCCGCCGCCGCTCTTCTCCGCCACGTTCCGGTCCAGCTGCAGCCGCGTCTTGACCATCCAGATGGGGTTCGTCGCCGTCCCCGTCGCCACGCCCGCGGCCACCGCCGCGCTGAGGTGCACCCACGCCGCCTCCTGGCCGTGGTTGAGGTACTCGGATATCAGCCGCTTGCCGTTGCCGTACACGTAGAAGTTGATGGCCCGCGCGGGGATCACGCCGACCAGGTTAGGGCCGAGGCCCTTGAAGAGCGCGCGCCATCCTTCCTGCCGGGGCACCGAGGAGAGGATCTGCAGCGTCTCGGAGAGGTGGTACCACCCCGCGCGCAGGGGGTTCCTGCCGGCGTCGGCGTGCGCGGCGCGGGCGGCCCGGAGCTGGGCTTGGTAGAAGTCGGACTGGAGGCGCGTCTTGAGGACGTCGAGGGGGGCGGTTAAGGTCGCGGCTGTCATGCCTCCGATACTGTGATTGGGAAATAAGGATCATCGGTCAGCGCGGTCTGTTCAAGGCTTTCTCCCATGGGACTCTCGGCGCGTCTCTCTCTGGGTGGAAGGGCTCGTGCTCGAGGAGGGCTTGGCTCACGCTCCTGCAACCATGTGGTGCCATGATTTCGCAAAGGGTAATGCTTTTACGGGGCGTGGTTGACCATCATGACGCGCCTCTGGTATGGAACCGCCGGTCTCCCGCGACTGTAGCAAGGGCGCGAGCTCTGTGGTTGAGGTCTGGCCGTGCGAGCCGTCGGGCTTGTCTGTGGCCATCCTGTAAGTCGAGTGCGCAGCGTTTTGCGCCATGGCCGCTTGTGGTTGGACTTTTGAACCTGCAGAATTCAACCTGCAGCAGCTAGACTTGGGATTATGGCACCCTGGTGCACATGTCGTTTCCGACTAATTGTGTATAGGAATTAATTAATCAGGCGGGACGGGTTGGGTTGGATTGGTGGTGGCGACGAGGTGAAGGGCTGATGTGAAGGGCCGATAAGACGATAAGAAGAAAGATCTTTAGTCCATTTACATAGCAGATAGTAAGCCTGCCGATCAATGACGGTTGTGTGTCGACAGGGGGCCCCAGTGCCCCCAAGTGCCCGGTGTCTTGCTCCTCCCCGCCAGCCCGCTTGGATCAGATAAGCAGATAAGACTGACTGTTGCATACCGGATCCAGATGTTATACCGATCTAACGGCATAACGATCCGCCAACTGCGAAGGCCGCTCAAGTATTCAAGGTCAGTGGGCAGTAGGCAATGGGCAAAGAAAAGCAAGCGATGGGAAACGAGTAGTTAGTAATGGGGCAATCTCTAACCTATAGCCTTCTTCATCTTTCCAACTCAACAGCAGGCTCTCGCTCCCGTGGGCGACCCCGTGGCTTCTCGTCGGGCCACAAGTCCACCTCCTCTTCCTGCAGCAAAAAGTA
The DNA here is from genome assembly GCA_003795295.1 of Cytospora leucostoma. Lineage (NCBI taxonomy): Eukaryota > Fungi > Ascomycota > Sordariomycetes > Diaporthales > Cytosporaceae > Cytospora > Cytospora leucostoma. The sequence continues at coordinate 188,280 of LKEB01000039.1, read as the reverse complement.
GGACGTACAACCTTGTCGTACCAGTCCGCAACTTCGTCATCCACGGTCCAATTCAACCGTGTCCGTACGTCTCTCTTATACCACGTAGCCTCCTCTGTTCCCGCAGTCGATCCACTCCTGGGTGCGCAGGACGGACGACGAGGAAACTCCGCGCAAGAGAAAGACCAAGACCTTGCTCACCTTGCTCACCTTGCTCACCTTGCTCACCTCGCTCACCGTGTTCACCGTTGTTTCACCCCTCACCGTGTTTCACCCCTCACCGTGTTTCACCTTTCACCGTGCTCACCTCACTCACCTTGCTTACCTTGCTCACCAGGCGGCTCTCAGGGAGAAAGGTGGCTGCTCGGTCGGAGTCGACGTGGAGGTCGACGTGGGTATACACTATGGCACCATCCTGGCCAATTGCGACATCATTGCCGATAATGCCTTCGATCGAATCTTCCTTTCTCATGACCCGGATGGCCTCTCCCACGTGGTGGATGAGTGCTGGCATTACGACGATATCCTCCCGGCGGCAAATACTGGTTACAAGTGCCCCCCTTGCCCATTGATCCCAGGCTGACCGGAGGTGCTGGCAGCATTTCTGCGACGCCAGAACATGCAGGAGGGGCAGAGCCTGCGCTGTTGGAGGAGGAGAAGCTCATGGCCACGAGACATGTGCTAGATATGCCGTCACTATCACAGCGAGCAGCCACTTCTCGGGAATCACCGACAGCATATCCTATCGTTGCCAACTTCGAGAGCTGGCACTTTCCTCACGACCGATTGCCCTCTTCATGGTTGAAGGCCCACGAGCCTCCAGCCTCGGTGCCAGTTTCAGGCTTCTCAAATTCAACAGCGCAAAGACTCTGCACGCTGCAACCTCCCTATACAGCGCCATCCTGTATGATATCTGCGCACGGCGGAGCGATAGAGCAGGCGCATATCGTTCCCCAAGCCTGTATGGGCTGGTTTACGCAAAACGGCATGCATCTATATAATAACTCTAATCCTCAGCAGATTGGCTGCATCGATCAACCGCCAAATAAGATCGTTTTACGCAGCGACCTACGCGATTTATTCGATGCCAGTTATCTGACTTTATCCCGTCTGATATGGCCCACGCAGGATTCGTGTCCATCAGCGTAAGTGAAGAGCAGTCTAATGATATAAGCTTTCCCTTTGTAGCTGCTTTCGAAGGGCCTTACTGTAGTAGCGTTATCAAGATCAGCAGACGTGTAGAAGAAATCTTCCATAGGCTGTGATTCTGGGTATGGTGACAGCGGCTCTGGAAAGGTAGGAACTTGAGGACGGCTCTGGAGTGGGCGAGGTGTCTTAAATACAAGGTTATGAACACCACGCGAGGAAGCCCTGGAGTGTCGAAGAAAATGCGAATAGGCTCATCTGTAAGCCGATCTAGCAACATCAATATGCAGTCCGTCCGGTTCCTATTTCGGTAGATACCGATAACTGCAATACGGTGCCTATTAGTTCGCAATAATTAACAAATCAATGTTTAGCCATGAAGGAACCCAAGAAGGGGGCGGGGGCAATCCTGCTTACCATTAGAGCAATATCTCGCTTCTCTGATCCCTGCCGCTTCCAGATCTCCGTGATGAACTCATCTTTGTCGACCGGCACGTACTGCTATATCGCCTGAGGAGGGCACGAGTTATAAAACTCCAATTCTCCCCTGGGAAATAAGCATAGACTATCTTAATATTGATACTGGAGCATACCGAACCTGCCAAGGTCCCGGGACTGTCAATCCGTAGTATGAAAACTCGCAATGGGTGAAGGTTCTTGTGGATTTTCTGGATGCTATCCCATCGGATGGCCTCCGAAAATTTGGGGATCGCCCATAAAGAAGTTGCCGGCGAATTAACCGCATCTGTGCCCAGATTACGGATTTTGATACCCTACCGAAATATGAGTCTACATTCACAAGGACAAGCGATGAACTTACATTGGCTCGAATATAAAGTTGCAAGTCTATACTTGACAGTTCAAGTCTGTGCCACCAGATCTCTGCACTTCCTTCGCATTCCGGTGCAGTAGGGGACAAAAGAAGCTCTCGTACCCCCAGATTAGCCCTCAGCAAGATACAGGATAAATGAGGACTTTACAAGTTGTAATAGGACAGCGGTCGCATCATCCTCAGGTCAATGATCTGTTACGGTTATAACGTACTTGACTCCCTCGAAGACCGTATAATGTAACCATATCTAGCTTATAGTATACATGTTGGGGGTACACCCGCTTACCTATGCATACACTAGCCTTCCACTACAGTCACTTCCTTTCGAGGACTCTAGATAGTTCCTCTTAGAGACAACACAACACACAAACGAATTGAATTGACTATCCCGATACTGAAATCAGGCTTGTCCATTGATTCAGAGTGTGCCCAAAGGTCCCCTACAATACATACACGTAGATATCAAGTTACAGTCAACACTTCCTCGACTACGTCAATGTGTGTATTGATCCCTTCCAGTCCTGGTCTGACATACTGCAATCGGATCCCCGTGGCATCAAGTTGCAGAATCGTCGGGGTAACCGTACCATCGGTGCATGCTGTCAACTGCACTCCTTCGCTCTCCTCGATCTCCATTATTCTCTCGGCGGCCCTTGCAATCAGCAGGCTGTTCCACAGACCCTCTTGGCGCGATGTTGAACGCAGGAGGCTAATCGCCTGCCGACGAATGGTCGTGTCTTGACACTGGCTAGCTACAGTGTATAGCGGGATGATAAATCCCATGTCCAAGCAGAAAGAAGCTGTTTGGTGTCTGGGATCATGGTTGGGTGATATAGAAGAGATCATCTTCTCGCCAAGCACAATCATTTCTTTCATCTGCGGTAGCAGTTCGTTCCTATGTAGCCGATAAGCTGGTGGTAACTGCTCAGTATGGAAGGAGACGTAGGTGTTTAGCACATGTAGCTGTAGTGCTGCTACGGCAAGCTCTTCTTGTGGTGTGAGCAAGGGGCCTCTTGTGTCTGCGAACACCTGTAAGGCGTGCGAGTACTTCGACATCAGAGTCGTGAAGTAAGCTACATGATCTTGATTAGTGCCAGAGGAATCCACGCCGGGACCCAGCAACTGATTTGGACAGCTGCTGGTAAACAGGCAACGGCCATATTCAAAGACGTCCTTGGCTTCTTCGATACTCGAAAACAAAAAAGGGTCATCACTATCCATGATCCCCATGAAAGAGTTCTTGTAAGTCTCGAATTTGTAGTCTCGCATTGTCTGCACTAGATGCATCAGCCACAGCGGAGGCCTGAGAGGATAGAGTCAATTCCTTTACCGTGGCAGCTTGTTTGTCTAGCCCTGCAAATATTGTTGCTACAATCTCAAGTGGGACGTAACAATTGGCCTGACGCTTGAACCCAAGCGCTGGGTGCTCTCTTCGTTGATTATGCACCGTTTCTTGCAGCAATTTGGAGCCGCTTCGGATATGGGACCCTGCCAAGGCATGATGTCCTTGCATATTCTAGAAACTCAGAAGTGAGCAGACATACAAGATTGACGTTGATGAGTGGGTATACCTCAAAGCAAGTGAAGAGAATGCATGAAATAAGGCAGACGTCCACACCTCGCTCTCTATTCTGCGACAGAGGAGCGAGCAGATTTCTGATTGCTAGATTATACTGCTCCAGTGCAAAGGCTCCTTCTACATCTCCAGCTACTGTTTTCTGTTCATGTAGCGAGCCTAAGGCGACAATAGCATGCCGTATAGCTGGTTCATGATACGCAGCTTGAAGGACAAGCCTTTCCCAGAACACAGACCCAAAGAAACCCGCAAGTTCTGGGCCAGTTCTCTGCGTGAAGAATGCAAAGGATCGCCCTGATCTTGCACAAACATGGATGCTGGGAGACGGCCCTGCGGGGATAGTCATAGGGGCTCCAATGGGATTTGATGCGTCGGGTGGTTGGACATGAGTGTAGCCATCACAGGCACGGCGTGTCGACTTGCACCTCAGACACTCTGGCCGGGTCTCATCACATTTCACTCGTCGGACTGCGTATATAGTCAGAGAAAGTACGTATCGGTGCCTGAATCACCTTCCTAGGTCTTACCTTTACATGTGAGGCACCCGGACCTCGTCTTTGGCTGGTATGCCCGCTTTCTCCTTCCTTTCGCAACCTTAGGCATTCTGTAGCTGGGAGAGACTTAGCAATGAGCACTTGAGGCTGAGGAAGTGAATTCTCGAGATCGCGCCAATCGGTGGCAGGCCGGCAGGAGAAAGGAAGAGAATACGGGGCAACCCGGAGCCTTCACCGTCTCACCACCAGAGGAATATTTCCATTCAATCAAGCCAGCCACTCCAGCAACCACGTCGTGCCGCTGCCAATCACGAGTCGGGATCCCGGATGTTGTTGCCGACTTTTCCCCTCCAACCATTGAAGGAATGGGAGGTTTGCGAGCTGCCCAGGGGCAAAGGATAATTGCCATGTTCTCGTACTCGTAAGGACCCTGTTCTGCGACCAAATAGCAGGGGAATCTGTCTTTGTCAGCGTAAAAGACCTTGCCTACTTAGGTATGTATACTAGTGGTCCACTCAACACGTCTTTCCTAATGGCCGGCTCGTAAGGACCCTGTCGTTTTGGTGCCTCCACATCCGGTAATAACGGAGCCCTGCTAATTGATGATATGCTTCTGCCTGCGCTCTACCGAACCTGATTGGAATAGTCCGCTTTCTATCTTTGCCCATGAGACCCAGAGGATATTCCAGACTCTTGTGCATCTTATGATCCGGATGGCAGACCGGGGCCAGCCCCTGAGAACATGAACATCCTGATGAGGCCTGGGGGCGCCTGGGGGCTGTCAACAGCATATATATATAATACGCATCACTTCCAGTCAACTCTCCCACTCGCAGATGAATATCTTCAGTTCTCTATGCAATCATCTACGCACAATTTGATCTCAACCTACACGCTCTTCCCATCATGGGCATCGCAATTTTCTTCGCCCTATTGGGCTTCTTCTACCTCGCCCATGCAACTCCTCCTAACGATTGCACCTTTAATACGATCCGCCCGTCAGAGGAGCTTCTTTGGTGTCATTGCAACGATGGCTTCCTCTGCTCGAAGTTGGATGTCCGTCCTCGTCCTCGTCCTCACTCGATCTTATTCTATACTCATGCTGATCTGATTCCATAGGTCCCGCTAGATTACCACAATCCCCACCTTGGCCGAGCTTCGGTTCCCCTTGTCAAGTACCCTTCCCAGGCAAATTCTACGTCGGGGTCTTATCAAGGGATGATTCTAGTCAATCCTGGTGGACCTGGAGCCTCAGGCATTGAGGAAGTTCTGGGCTATGGGTCCACTATCCAGGTTAGTACATGAATCCATCCCGGCTTCTGGTTGAGAGATTTCCTTTTCGCTTCGCCTCCTTCCTCCACTACGTCTTTTATCCAGGTCACGAGCCATGACTAACTTCTTTCGATTGGCAAGGCTGTGATTGGGACCAACTGGGACATCGTCGGGTTTGATACCAGGGGCATTTATCGGAGCGAGCCAGCAGCCAACTGCTCAGCCACCACCACAGCTCAGAACAACAGCCTGAGTTCCCGGTCAGCCCCGCGAATGCCAGACGATTACTACACCGACAGGATCGAGTTCGCCAAGGAGCTCGGCGCGCAATGTCAGACAACGATAGGCGGAGAAACCGACGCTGGACCACATATGTCCACCGCCACCACTGCTAGGGACATGCTCAGCATTGTCGATGCCTTTACAACAACGGAAGATGGCCGGACAGCCTCGAAGCCCAGCCACCTCCTGAATTACTACGGGATCAGCTACGGCACGTTCCTCGGGCAAACGTTCGCTTCTATGTTCCCCGAGAGAGTGGGTAATATGGTCCTGGACGGTGTAGTGTCCCCTGAGGGCTATCTTACCAATTATACCTACAGCAGTGTCAAGCATCTGGACGGCGTCATTGCTGCATTCTTCATATACTGTCACGAGGCCGGGCCGTCACGATGTTCGTATTATACCGGATCCTCCGCGAAAGACATCTATAAGCGGTTCGATGACTCGTTTGTACGACTGAATGCCCAGAAAGCTGAAGCGGAGAATTGGGCCAATGCCACTGATATTGAGTCAGCACTACTGCTTCTGAAAGTCGGACTCTTGACGACGGCAGTTTCACCCCTCTCATACTTCAGCTTGTTGCCGGATGTCTTGCTGGGCCTTGAGAGTGCCATTTCGGCACAGGATATAGGCACATGGACGGAGAAGAGTATAACGATATATGGGGATCCTACTGACTTTGTCTCTGAGAATCAACAGTGGGTTTCTGGTAGTCTATGTTCTGATCAGGACAACAGATGGTACAACAGGACGCTGGAAGACTTGAGACCCCTATTGGAAGAGCTTGATGGCCAAAGCATCATAGGAGAAATCTGGATCAAGACCTTGTTAGGATGCACTGGCTGGCCGATCAAGGCTACTGAGATCTTCTCGGGGCCATTTGGTGGTGACACCGCAACCCCCATTCTATTCGTTGGCAACACTTACGACCCGGTGACGGCTTTTGATAAGTAAGTTGCCACTTCCCCCCCACAACATGCCGAGCTGACTACAATGATAGTGCAATCTCCTCGGCGCTGAACTACAAAGATGCCCAGTTTCTTATTGTTGATGGGATGGGAGTGAGTAAATGATTATCAATCCCACTTAAAGAGCGAGCTCCTAAGCTAACCATTCAATAAGCACACCTTACAAAATAGCCAGAGCCTTTGTGGCTTCTCAAAGGTTGCTAGTTACTTCCAGACTGGCCAACTGCCTGGTAACGATTCCTTCTGTGCGCTAGAGGCAGGCCCATTCGGTATTCTGTTGAATGGGACAGTAAAGCAGAATATCCTGCAGGCTGGTTTACAGGATCTTGTTCACCTTACTTAGATAACACATTTATTGTTTTCCTATAATCCTCAGAGGCACGTTATTATATACTGATATCATAAAGTAGTACACCTATGTAATCTCAACTCTGGATCGGAAGCCTAAATTTGCCTATCTAGGTATATAAATATAAATATAATTATTAATTTATATTACTACTATTACTTGTTATAACCTAGGGACAGGGTACTGAGGCAGGACATGCAATTGGAAGGGAAATATAACCCGACGCCGACACCACGGGAATGGACAGGATCTTAATGGAGAAACCCCGCCGGGAAGGCATCAAGTGAAGACGGAGGCCGGGCCGGGACAGTAGCTCGGAAGAACGGCGTGCACGGCGGTGCAGAGCTATGCCTAAACGGAAATGAATAAGTTTGCGAGAGGTTCGTGCGGAGAATATATTTGTCGAAGTAATTGCACAGAAATCGATTATCACCAAGCAACTGCTGTGAGCAAGCAACGCCCTTCTGACGCAATCACTCGTCCTTCACGCATTGCAGTCTAAGAGGCTCACCATGAGCATCACAGATGCATCAAGTAAACTCCTTCCCATTTCGTCTATCGTAGCAATGTATGGGTGATTCCGTCATTTCATCGGGCATCAGGCATCGTCATCGTCAAGGCGTACGCCGAAACCCATCAGCTCCATCCTGGAGACGGCCGAGAAGACAGAGCACACCAACCCTCAAACCGGGAGGTCGAGGTGGTGTTTGTGTCTCACACACCACCACCATCACCACAAACTGTGGATGAACAAATCGACCAGAAACGCCTTCCCGCAGCGGAAACTAACAAACAAACGAACGAACGAAAGGAAAGGAATCCACAATTCCGGGTGGTATCTCTGCATAAATGATCCAGATAGGGGACATAGTCTCCCAGTTCTCGACCATAACACGAGATGAGAAATCATTGCCGTGGCCTGGCCACGGCGGAGCAAAATGGAGCAAACGTTGGGCTTTGGACGGACAATCGAACTCATGAAACTCGAAACCAGAAGGGAACCAACAGGATCCTGGACGCGACTCAACACGATGTGATCCACAACGGAGCCCAGGCGTTTCCCAGGAGAGTCTTCGGGGTTCATTCGTGCGTCGGGTAGCTATCCTAGGATGGCGACAGGGCGCGCGAGAGGATGTTGGCGATGCAGCCAAACTCCAGGTCGGCCATCTGGGCAAGGGTCATGTTGTCGAACGCGGCCCCGTGGGGTAGATTCAGCTCCTTGTAGTAGAAGCCCCAGTACAGGTTGGTCAGGGTGCCCTCCTGGTGGATCTGGGCCTGGACGTTGGGCAGCTGAAGGCCAACAGTGCGGTTGGTCTCCTCGCGGATGAGGGCGATGTACCACTGTTTTGGGGAAAAGGGGATCGTCAGCCGAGGCCCCCCCCCCCGCCGGTGTCTAGGTGATCGGATGGGTGCAGAACTTACCTCGAGGATATCAAGAGGGGTGCCGGGCTTCGGGGCCAGGGTGTACGAGTGCACCCACATGTTGGCGAAGCGGGGCATGTTGAACTCGCGCAGGCGGTCGTCAGGGAGGCCGACCTGGAAGGCGATGTTGTCCTTCATGGCCACGGTGAAGCCGTGGCAGAGCATGGCGGCGGTCCAGAGGCGCTTGAGCAGTTGCTGCGTCAGGAAACCGTCGTTCTTCTGCTCCTTGATGGCGAACTGGAGGAGGCGGAGGAGCTTGGCGCAGGCGTTGTACACGGAGTGGCGCTGCTTGATGGTGATGCAGTCGGTCTTGTACCAGGGGAACTTGCGGAGTGTCGAGATCATGCACTCGAAGGGGCGCTGTGGGCAGTCGCGGGAGAAAGGAGACTGGCGGAGCAAGGCGGTCAGCAAACGAACAGTCTACCTAGGGGTGTGACATGACCTACGCGCTGTGGAATCTCAACATGCTTCACAAGCATCGACATCTGACAAACGGTTTAGTTTTTTTTTGGAAGTTGCCAAAGGTCCCCCAGGGCGTATACTCACCTCCTCCTCGGTGACGAAGCCCTTGAAGCAGTTCCACGGCTCGGTAGGGTGGTCCTGGAGGATCACCGGGATAGGTCCCTCCCAACGGATACCCTTGGCAAGGGGGAAGAGATCCTTCATGAGGGCCGACTGGCTAGAAAGCTCGACCTCGATCGGGCGGTCCCCGAGACGGCTGAGGCGACCGGCTGCTACTGTCTTCTGATGCTTCTCGACCGCGGCGACAGCGGCCTGCATGCTCATAAACTCAACGTACGCATCATTAGTCTTGCTAGTAACGCGTTCCATAATGATGTGGACGGGTTCCTGGTTATCATTCAGGACCTTGGAGTTGCGTCCCAGGAAGGCGATGATCTCTGAGCGCTTGGTGCTGAACGGGATCTAATCAGAAGCTATGTCAGTCCTTTTTGTTGCTACATAGGAAGTGAGCCTTCAAGGCAGCAGCTGGAAAATCCTCACGTTCTTGAGCTTCACCACACCATAGGTAGTCGTAGGCTGGGCGTTGCGAGCGCTGTCAACGAATGGGAAGTAGTCGGTTGACAATGCAATCTCCAAGCTGGGGCGCCTGGTTGGGCCCTGGGTCAGCTCATTGAGCTGCTTCGATCGCATGCTGCGGATGTGCTGGGGCACAGGATTGTCGTGGAGCACAACAGCATTTTGAGGCTGCTCAATAGGCTGAATCACGCGAGGCAGCGCAGGTCCGTTGAAGGGGTTCAGCGTGGGAGCAGGACCACCAGGGGTGAAAGGATCGCCGCCAGCGGACGAGGGCGAGATAATGTTGTTGTACACCTGCTGTTGGATGGGCACAGGGGTCTGCAGCGCGAAGCGAGGCGGCGGCTCGTTGGTGATGGATCCGCTGCTGCGCGGAGCAAAGTTGTGCGGCTCCGTGCGTCCAAGCCTTCCCACATTCTTGGGCGAAACAACGTACTGAGAAGGAGTGAAGTCGCTGCTCTGTCCAGGGCTCCAAACGGTGGACGACGCAAGAGTATATTGGCCCGCCGGGCCCATGAGCCCACTACCTACATTACGCATCGGAGTGTTCATGTCATGCTGTTGCTGTTGCTGTTGCTGTTGTTGGTGGTGATGTTGCGGTGGCTGCTGCTGCTGCTGCTGCTGCTGCTGCATGATCAGGCCATTCTGAGGCTGCATGGGTGCGGACTGGTGATAAGACTGAGGCTGTCCAACGGCAGCCTGTGGATAGGTGGCCGTCATGCCGGAACCCGTCTGAACCTGGTGGTATATGTTCGCCTTTGAGCCGGAGAGGTGGGCTTGAAGCGTGCTCATAGACAGCTGCTCCTGCTCTTGAGCGCTGCCAAAGGAGCCAGCTGCGCCATTCAATCCGCTGTAGCTGCCATTCTGGCCTGGAGCGTTAGCCATGGGCATGGGCATAGGCATAGACATAGGCACGCCGTTGACGCCATTGCCTGTCTGCTGGGCACCGCTACCGTTGGGCACACCGAATGCCAGCTCATTTGGTCCGTTCATACCGTTGGGTAGCTGCTGGACGCTGTTGACGTTGTAAGTGACGAAGGTCGTTCCATCCCGTCCATTGCTGCCGTTGACAGGTTGCTGGAAACCAGTATTGTTGGCATGCCCGCTGGGAACGTTGTTGTTCTGGTACTGCTGTCTGGTGTCGTTGAGGCTGAAGTTTTGAGGGCCAGTAGCCATTCCACCTCCCACAACGTGCGTGGCATCGCTGGATTGCTGCACAGCTTGGCCAACCAGGCCACCATGGTTCGCGCCGTCGAAAACGTTCATACCATTGCTCTCAATTCTGGTGAGGGAAGGTATGTAGTTTTGGGCCTGAAGTGCAGCTGTCATGTTAGCGAAGCCGCCGGTCTGGGGTTGGAAAGTGTTGTGTCCAACGAAACTGCCATCAGAAGCAGCTGCCTGAAACGAAGAACCGTTCTGGATTTGGAAGGTATTCGATCCAGTAGCGGCGCCAGTTGCATGCGACACGAAGACGGGCAGACTTGTCTGTTTCTGGTTGTCAACGGAACGAGTGTTCTCTCCAAGCATAGCAGGAGCCTTATCGACAGCAACGGGTCTGAATTCAGCAGTGGCGGGGTTCAGCTTTGGGATGGTTGCAAGCGTGGACTGAGCCAACTTCTCCATCAGTTCCATCTCACCGTTGCGATGATCAGCCTTGCTCTTCAGGTGAGTGGGATCGCTGAGCTGGGAAGAGGGAATGTGCGCCACCGACGCGTCAGAGGCGGTCGTGGCAGGTGAGGCGTGGGCACTCTGAGTCTGCGAGCGAAGCGCGGCAAAGAGCTCGTGGTCAGTACGGGGAACAAGAGCGGCGCCTCCGTCGATGGACTCGATGGACGACGCCCCTTTAACTGTCGGGAGCTGGAGCCGAACCTGGCGACTGGTGCGGCCCATGTCGGCCATGGCCGTCGTGACTGCGGGAGAGGAAGCCATCGTGATCTGACCAATGGAGCTAGTTCTACAGTACGGATGGGGGTTAGAAACATGCGACAGTCGAACAGGCCTAAACGATGAGTGCAGTGATGGACTGGAAGGCGGATTTGGCGAGGTTGCGGTCCCTCTTCGCAACTGTGTTGCCAACTGGTGGTTGTCTTCGGACTTACTTGGACTCAGCTTCTTCGTCGTGCCACGCCTTCTCGAAACGCAGACTTTCGTGGAGAGGTTATTTAGTGAGCTTGAAGAGCTGGAGGCAATTCCACCGTATTCAAATTGAATGGGACCGTTGGGAGTACTAGTGGCAACGAAGCTCGACTGAAGAGGGAGGAGAGGAGGGGTTGGGGCAAAGAAGTGAAGGTAAGGAAGAGCAGAAAGGCAAGGAAAGAAAGCTCAAGCGGAACCAAATGAAGGATACATCAGGTCCTCATAAAGTCCGGCGGTTGAGAAGCGGAAGCAGAGAGTGGATGCACTGATCGGAATTACAACGCAAGGGACAACCTGGAGAGACGAATATGAGAGACCGAGGACTCACTCAGGGTGATAGCGAGACTCTATTCTCGCAGCTGATGACGGAAGCGGTTGTGATACTTGAGCGTCGCCGTCTTCTAACCAGAGCTGTAAAAGATGACTGCAAGAAGGTATGTTAGAAATGAGGTGGGTATGCCCAGGTGAAAGGTGTAGAAGGTCACTAATAGGCTTGGTACATATGCCTGCATTCTCAACGGGACCAACCTCGTTTCAAGGATGACAAGTTTGAGGAACCAACTGGAGGATGGGGATAGATGTCAAGGGGTAAATTGACGAAGGAAGTCCTTACTGTACAGCAGACTCGTCCATAATGAAGCTCCCCAGGATAGAAGAGGATTTCGACTGAAATTGATACACGACGTACAACAAACTGAAGGGAAAAGAGGCGTGAGTGCTGCAGATAATAAGTGTTTATTGATACGTAGGTACTTGTGGGTGTTAATACCGTTGCTTCTAGGGGAGGAAGGGGGGAAGGTTTGGTCATAGACAAATCGTCGAGTAGGCAGCAAGAGGATACTCAAAGGTATATGATGATATAAGTGCGGAAATAGTTGAACGTTATAGTATTTTAATGACTTTGCTCGCTATTAACAGTGGAACCCAGTGAATAGTAGTGACAGTAGGTATCTAGATAAAGAACGTCAACGACCACTAATTTCATATATCTTGCTGAGTAGTAACTTGAGGGCTGAGGACGTTTGTTAGTGACTATCGAAGACAGTCCCTGGTGACTCCAAGATCAAGTACTGGCTTGGTGAATCTGGTATACAGATGAGGGAAAGGTAGCATGAGACAGTACCTAGATGACAATTGCCCAATTTCAAAACCCATCTGATATAGCACATGCTTCACTTGAAAGGCTAGAGAACTAGGAGGCTTTGATCTTACCATCAGAATCGCATACAGTCGAGGGGGAGCCACTTGCAATAAGTGATAGCAACATTGGTATGATCAAACATATACACGACTTGAAGCGCTTATAGTGGCATTGATGTTGTGCGACTGTCCTATTAATCATGGATAAGCCCTTAGCTTGGGTACACAGGCCGAAGATAATATGTCAGTATGGACTTGAAGCCCACTGCAGACTACAGGCATCCGCAAAGCACATATGACGACCAGGATATGACTGAGCCTCAAGTCTACAGTTTTCAAACTGGGGTGCCGGCAAGACTTGTCTCAGCATTAAGACTAATGCAGCAAGGGCTGCCTTTGTAAGCTTCCACCGTTTCGCATATTAGAACGGCAAGGTATGATGCCTGATATGGAGGGGGCTTGCAGTGTTAGTAACACCTGTGCCACGTCTGGGCAAACGGCGGGTAACGAACATGGCCCTTCGCCTTTCCAGTGCGAGGCTTCCCGGCTTGGACCACTGGCTTTGATTGCTGTTCGGCACTCACAGCTGGGAGGAAACTTTCGGATGAATCGTATAATATTCAATGCTTGTGTCTCCGTGATCGTCAATGTTGCCTCACCAAGGCCTATTTCGCATGACTGATCAATATGTACAGAACGGGTTATAATGGCCCCTTTGGTTCGTCTTTGGGCCTTTGCGTGTCTGCAAGTTTCGGGGAGTCGGAAAGCGGTTTCTCGTACTCTCAGAGTGACCCTCCAACAAGTTGATCCATATTCCGCAGTGTCCATGCCAGGGGTCAACTCAAGACAAAGAGCCAAGGTTGCTGATATAACGTCACTCGAACGCCAGACACCGTGGCACCACATCACCTATGTGATCTTGAGGATGCTAAAAGGCAGTGTTTAGTCAAAGGGAGTCAGGAAAGATTCTGCTACGAATCGAGCTCTTGCGTTCAGCTGCAAATCGAGTTAGCCATGCGTCCTTACGGCCAGGGAAACCGTGCTACCTACGAAGAGCTTCATCTCAGAGATCTCCTTGTCAACCTCCTCCATGAACTGAATGATAAAGTCCACCAATTTGTGTTTCAGCATCTCCTCGGTGTGGAAATTTGTGATCAGGAACGAAATGTCGTATCCCTACACATGAAAGTTAGCCTGACACGATGCGGCGAGAAAGGGGTTGGGGGACCGGTTGAGCCGTCGAAAGGAGCGGTCACTAGGAGCAGCCACTGGCTGGCCGGAACCACGACAACGGCACGCCCGGGAATTCGTATGACGTACCTTAATAGGTTTCCTCCGCAGGATGAAGAAAGACTCGGCCCTCTGCTCCAAGAAGCGCGTGAACTTGTGTACCAGGATATGCTCGATCTCGTCGGCCTGCTTGATCTTGATGCTGATGCGCACGCTGTTGACGCTGGGCTCGATGAGGACGCGCTCGTTCTCGTTTCGTGAGATGGTCAGGGGCGTCAGGAGGACCTCGGGTGATGTCCGGGCCTCGACCTCGGGAACATTATGTCTCTCGGCGGTCTGGGATGCGAAGTTGGAAAGGGTGAGGGCGGCCGTCAAGCTGCTGCGGACGGCCTGGAGGTATGGGCGGAGGGATTGAGACTGGAAAGAGTATTAGCGATGTATTGGAAAAGTTGAAGGCAACCGTACCATCTTGAACTTGTGAGGTCGCTGCCAAGTGCTTCCAAGATGCCGTCCTCAAGTTGTGAAGTTGAAGTAGGTGTCTCCAAAGGGGGCGCCAGTTGACAGCGCCTGAGGCCGACGTCAATGGGAGGAGTGGATCTAGGCGGGGCGGAACAGGGGGAAGCACGGAGCCCCAGGAGCATACCTAAGTACATCTAGCAGCTGTCCAAGCCTGCCAGGTACGTACGTACTTAAGTAAGCATCCTTGTACCCTGTTAGCGCCACAACTGCTGGGCCCCGCCAGTCACGGATTACGATGACAGAAGGTGCCTGGCCGTTTGTTTTCGCCGCCTACTTGCTTGCTGCTTGCCTCTCTCAACAGCTGCGTCGTACTTGGGACAAACAACCACAGACATAACTACGGCCCAAACAGAAGAGAGCAACTTACACAGCAATCTGCGATAGCTGTCTGATCTTCCTTCGATCGCCAACCTACTTAGTTCAGTGCATGTGAACTCAGCCCCACAGAACAAGAACACCCGACACCATGGCGGCTGTGAATGGTGAGTCTTTGGAGCCCCGCCACGATGCCCGAAGCGCTACGCTTGTGTCGCCTTGTGTTACCCATCTCTGCGATCATGTTCAATAGCTAATATATTCCTCCGCAGTTGTCATCAAGCACCAAGGCAACAAGTACGATGTCGAGGTGGACCCCGCCTTCACCGGCGAGGAGTTCAAGGAGATCTTGTACAGCCTGACCGGCGTCGAGCCCGACCGACAGAAGATCTTGGTCAAGGGTGGCCAACTGAAGAACGATGCGGACATGGGCAAGCTGGGCCTCAAAAAAGGCCAGCAGATCATGATGCTTGGCACCCCCAGTGCAGGTGGTGGCGACCTGTTGCGGCCCAAGGAGAAGATCAAGTTCCTGGAGGATATGACTGATGCCGAGGCCGCGCAGCAATTGGGGGCTGTCCCCAGCGGTCTGACGAATCTGGGCAACACCTGCTACCTTAACTCGACACTGCAAGCACTTAGAGCCATTCCTGAGCTCCAGGAATCCCTAGTCAACTACGAGTACAACAACCAGGATGGAGCCTCGATCGGCGCCCTGTCCCAATTCGATCTCACGACACAGCTGAAGAAGCTCTACAAGTCTATGGGTGAGACACAGCAGAGCTTCGCGCCCTTCACCTTTATTCAGGCCCTGCGTCAGGCATACCCGCAGTTCGCCGAGAGATCCAGGACTGGCGAGGGCTTTGCACAACAAGATGCTGAGGAGGCATGGACAAATATCCTCTCCCAGGTGCGAAACAGCTTGCAGGTCAAGGACAAGAACGGCTCTTCCAGGTCCTGGGTGGATAAGTACATGTCCCTCCAGTTGGTCTCGAAACTCGAGTGTGATGAATCAGAGGCCAGGGAGGGAGGGGAGCAGCCTATCGAGACGACCGAGAGCTTCCTCAAGCTGAACTGCCACATCGATTCCGAGACGAATCATCTTCGAGATGGAATCCTGGCGGGCCTCAAGGAGAAGATTGAGAAGAGGTCAGAGGTTCTTGGCAGGAATGCTTCCTACACAAAGACTTCCAAGATCTCCAGGCTTCCAGTTTACCTCACCGTCCATTTCGTTCGTTTCTTCTGGAGACGGGATACTCAGAAGAAGGCCAAGATTCTCCGGAAGGTCACCTTCCCCAAGGAGCTCGACATAATGGAATTCTGCGCAGACTCACTCAAGGCGAAGCTCGTCCCGGTGCGAGACAGGCTTCGAGAGGTCAACAAGGATGAGGAGGACATTGAGCGCGCTCGCAAGAGGAGAAGGATAAACCCTGCCTCGGAGGGAGAGACATCGCAGCCCGCCAAGGAGGAGAAGAAGAACGACAAGAAGGAGGAAAAGAAGGCATCAACCGACGGTGATGGAGACACGTCAATGGAGACGTACAAGACGGATGCGGAGTGGGAGGAGGAGAAGGCCGCGGCGCTCCGTTCCGCCAAGAGGGAACTGCTCTCCCTGGTCAACCAGGACCTGGCCAACGACGAGGGCGCGAATCAGTCTGGTCTCTACGAGCTCCGTGGCGTTGTCACCCACCAGGGCTCCAGCGCTGATAGCGGTCACTACACTGCATATGTGAAGAAGCCGGCACCTAAAGACCCCAAGACTGGGAAGCCCGGCGAGGAGGACGGCAACTGGTACTGGTTCAACGACGACAAGGTTTCGGAGGTGCCCGGAGACAAGATCGAGACACTGGCTGGTGGCGGAGAGACCCACTCTGCCTTGATCCTGCTCTACAAGGCCATCCCACTGCCTACTGCGGATGAGGTCCGCGAGTAAAGCCACCGACGGGCAGGACTGGGGTATCATTCCGTTCGATGCGCTCTATCATTCCAATTTGGTCAGTGATACAGGCCAGTCTGAAATCTTCAACATGAAGCGTCGGCGTAACGTGTATGACGATACGTGTTATAGTCTGGAGAGCGAGCTATCGGCACTATGATTAGAGAACAAGGCTATTACTAAAATCCATGACTTGTTTTGCCCCATAAGCGCGAGTTCGTACGAGTTCTAGATGCCCCCCGCTGTTGACTCAGGTCGTTGATGTACTGTGTATGGCAATCCCAGCTTCCATTTTGCCAGTGCCAGCTGCGGGCGGTTGCGTATCTTCAAACAACAACTGGCGAAGATGTCTCGGTAGGTGACGCGCAAGCCGCGCATTGCGCCAGTGGATCATATGCTAGTCTGCTCGAGGGCCAAGACAGGACTGAAACACATAGACTGTGAGAAAGGGTGTACAGTAGGTACCTAGGTACCTGGAATGGTAGCATTCCCCAATATGGTACAACAGTCCAGGCTGCCTCAATAACGTTGGGCCTTGATGGTGAAAACCCCACAGACCAACGTCAGTCCCTCCCCAAGCTAAGCCTCATTATCATACACTAGAGCAGCAGTGGTGCAGAGAGGTGGCCAGGCAGTCAGGTGGTCAGGTGGTCCCGATTTCTATGCCCAGGTGTATAAGGGACTGATGAACATTCTGTGACATTCGAAAGCCATGTGTACGGAGTTACGCAGTAAGTGGAGCCTGCGACACGACACTACCGTAACTTAATCTACATACTGTACTTATGTAGCTGCCTAAGTAGAGTGGTAGAGTAGGTACTCGTAGTACTCGTCCACGGGTGATACTGTAACCAGTGTAACACCCCAGCAGACCCAGCAGACCCAGCAGACCCAGCCCTGCCAGCATACCCGGCTAATAAGGACCCTTGCCGATCACCGCACTAAGACGGCGCGACAGTCGCGGGTCCCTAAAGCTCCCCCAAGTCGAGTCAACTTTCCCCATCAAGCCCATTATAGCCTTCAGCCATCTGCCATCATCAGCATTACATAGTCTACCTTACTTGCTATCTACCGACCTATCGTCATACCACTTGTCAATTATCACCTCTATTGTTTTCCTCTCGCCCCCCTCCCATTTTTGCGACACTTATGTTCTGTTCCTAATACCCACACTTTTCTCCTTTTCTTGTTGCGACTGTGTATCTACCGTTTTGAGACCGCAAAGACCACTCATATCTCGGAGCCTTCGACGGACACAGACCTACCACACACGCTCGACATCTTTCCGCATAGCGATATCGACCTCTCCCCATTATCCGAAGCCGACTACTCACACGACACCGCCATCACTACGATTGCCCATCCGACCGCCGCACCACATCACGATGAAGTCCATGAAGGGGCTGAGCAATAAGATGCTCGGCAGCATCAAGAAGAGGACCAACGACTCATCCGCCGACAAGGACTTTGTGAGCACCGACAGGAGCGACCCGGCCTTGCCTGTTTCTGTCGACGTGCAGGGTGATACACCGGAAGCGGTTGCTGCGAGGAGTGTGGTACGCATATGATTCGGGGCAGAGGACGAACGGGAGGAGACAGAAGCTGATCATGCATGCGCCTGCAGAGAGCCTTTTGCGAATCGGGCGGTCCGGACAATACGGTACGTGTATGCTGTTGAAGGAAGATATATTGATGTCACCATGGAGTTCCCAATTTCTCGGAGATGCTCTGCACGGGCTGCGGTCGCATCCATCGACTTGATAGATGTTATGTGTAGTGGTCGCAGCCAATAGTGGTAGCTTCTTTGCATCCACGGAAGCTCAGCAGCGACACTAGCTGAGAGGCGGTATCATTATCGCCGGGGATCAGGTGGAGCGCAGTTGTTTCAGGGCACCTATTTGAAGCGCAAAGAATCTATGGGAGAGAAGTGTCTAACATTCGATCGTTAGGGCGAGGAGGTCACCTTTCTCCCACCGATAGTCGAATCCGCCGAATCCTCTCCAGCAGCCGCTGTACAATGCGCGAAGACGATACGCAAGTACCTCAAGAAGGACTACTGGAGCAAGCCGTCATACCAATACAATGCGCTCATGCTCGTGCGCATTCTCGCCGATAACCCAGGGCCGAGTTTCACTCGTAACTTAGACGGCAAGTTCGCCGACACCGTGAAGGAACTGCTGCGGAACGGCTACGACCTCAACGTGAAGCAGATGCTGATGGAGATGCTCGACGCATTTGAGCATCAGAAGGGATGGGACGAGGGTCTAGCGCCTCTTATCGCGCTTTGGAGGAGGGAGAAAGACAAGGCGTACAAGGCATATGGTGTACGTCCTTGTTATGTGCGCGGGCTTGGGACAGGATGATGCTGACCGTTGCAGGGACAACCGCCGCCACCGCCGCGCCCCCAGGACGTCAATGCGCCCCCGACCGACCCTCATTCACAAAACTACTTCGCCAGGTCTCACAGTAATAAGCGCCTGCCCGAGCCTGCAGAGCTGGCCAACCGCCTGGAGGAGGCAAGGACATCGGCGAACCTGCTCACGCAGCTGGTCGCCAACACGCCATCGACCGAGTTGCTTGATAACGACTTGGTGAAAGAGTTCGCGGACAGGTGTCTCTCCGCATCACGTAGCATACAAGGCTACATGGTGGCCGAGAACCCCAGTCCGGACAACGAGACGATGGAGAGCCTGATCGACGTCAACGAGGAGTTGCAACAGGCCCTGAACAACCAGAAGCGAGCGATGCTGAGCGCGAGGAAGGAGCTGGGTCTCGGGGATCGCTCGCAGAACCCTAGTCCACAACCAGCGCCGGAAGTAAATGGCTTCAGCCGGCCGCCACTGCCTGGTCCGTCGGGGTCGTCTTCCGATGCAGTGCCTCTGGCGGAAAAGACATCGTCCGACAATGGGAAGGGTAAAGGGAGGCAAGAATCTTATGACTATGATTATAATGAGTACGTTGCGCCACCCTCAGGACCTCCACCGGGACACTCAGAGGCGGGCCCATCTCGATCCGCGAATGCCACACCGGCCGATGAGGGACAAGATCCGTTCCGCGACCCGGGCTTCGCGGCGTCATCAACATCTTCGTCAGGCAGGGGGAAGGCAGCCGCAGCATCAGAGGAAGCAGCCTATGTCCAGGAACCCTTCCACCCCGGATTCCAGGAGCCGAGCAGGAGTTATCTCGGCCGCCAGGACAGTGCCATGAACAAGCTCACCATGCACGGCGCTGGGTATGGATCTTCAGGTCATCAGGATGATGGCAAGGAAGCCGCGGAGCCTGACCGCTATTATTATAGTGCTGTGGGCGGCTCCTCATCGAATTCCAGGCCGCAGGACGTGGCGGAGTTGGATGATGACGATGATATCTATGGCGCACCACCGGCAGACTCGTACGGGGGTTCGTCCTCGGGGAAGAAACCTGTGTATCGGTACTGAGGCGGCTCGGGGACAAGGGAGAAGCAAACTTTCTGTATGTTTCCTTTGAGGGGAGAGTCTGTATGATGATGACGGTGGCTAGTGTTGAAGCAATAAGTGTACGAAGGTCCCAACGAACAGCAAAGTCATAAGAGCATGGCATACATAATACGAACAAGAGGAGGGAGGTACATCTACCCTCCCTGAAACCCCCCTATTTTGGCGTTTCTGGCGAGTCTGAGTTGCATGTTGTTGAGGATAAAATCCGGGCCCATATCGCGAATGATGCATGCATGTGTCCTCAGCTCTGCTCCTTACAGGATCGCTTGCACATACATGTACTCGAGTGAACTATAATCTAATCTTAGTCCTCTCGAGTCTAACCTGTCAGTACCGCCCGATCTAGCTAAAAGTCTTCTCTCGATACGAGCCCGGGGTCTTCCCCATGTCACTCCTCGAGAGCGAGGCTCCTGATCGAAGGCATAACATTCGATCGGAACTTCCGAGTATGATTTTAGTTGAGCAAAAAGAAAAGCGTTTATGTATGTATGTATGTATGTAAGCTCCCAAGGGGGGGTTGGGGTCGCGGGCGAACGGGGGAGGGAAGACCGATGTAACCTCCCTTTCTCACCCACCCCTCCCTCCACACCGGCTGGTGGGCTTCCCTGGGGTGATCGATCCCCGAGTTGGGGGTCTTGTCCCGCATACAGGGCATGCCTCGTGATGAGAGCGGGATCTGTGAGTTGCCTACGGTTCTTGCTTGCTCGGTGACTTTACTTCTGACCGCAAGATGTTGTCTTTCCCATCTTCCTTCCTCTCTTCCCCGGCCGCACGTCGTCTTTCCTACTCGTGAAGAGTAAGTGTTTTTGAAGAGTTCGGGCGGGGGTATTCTCGTTATTTCCTTTCTCTCATGTATCATCCTTGTTGGGTTGTATGCCAGCCAGCCAGCCAGCCTGCCTGCCCGGACGGTCGGCCCGGGGGGAGGTCTGTAGGAAGGTGTGAGTGAGGGAGGGGTCTCTCGTTCGTTCTGCTCATTTAACCTTTGATGGGATCCTGCGGCAGGCGGGTTACAAACGACTGAACTGACTGATATGGTTCTGGCCCATGCAGATCCTCAACGGCCTCGCGTCCTTGGTGTACAGAGCGAGCGATGCAACCCTCGATGAATCGCGGCCGTTTGTTTGAGTGTACGCACGTATGATGCATACATATCAAACGGGCGCACATCAGGGTTGGAAGACCGGATCTGCGGCTGATTTCGGGTGCAGCCATGTATTATTTGCGAGTATACATGCATGCGTATATCTATCTGCGTTCACTTCACACGTGGGTTGTCAAATCTCACCGTGTTACCCCCATCGCCCTGGATGGTGGGTCTCGTTAAGTACCCATGGTGTGTCAGGGTGTGTGTGTGTGTGTGTACGTATGTGGTGTTGCAGTCGCAAACTGTGTTCGATTCGGGTAAGTGTTGAGCCAAACCCCCGTCCACCACCGCGATCTCAGCCCTCGAGGTTCCCTCTTCTATACCTGGGTGGGTACTTGGGCATCGTGGTAGCTTGACCATGTTGTTCTAGTGTCTGCTGTGGAGGATGCGATTGAATGGACTGTCTAGTGCGTGCTTTACAAAGATGCGATTGGGCTGAACACGCGACAGTCTGTGTGTTATACTCATCAGGGGATAGTGTATATCAGTTCTTTACCCACCTGCTCAAAAAGTCCGACACCGTTGGAGATGGGTTGACAACTTGTATTTAGGTCCTTCTCAGATAGGTATGCGACTCATATGCACCCGTCAGTCCAGATTCTGATGGTAACCTTCTTCAACAAATACAGGCCCTGTCTGTCGTCTGTCGCGTACATATAACCAGGGGTGCGTCGAACGTTGTGAATCTTTTCCCCAAGGAATTGGAAGGAAGATATCGGCGGCCCCACCGAGACTGCAACCACATCGATCAACAGAGGGGGGGTTATAGAGCGGTCCACTCCAGACATGTTAGATCTCACGATGATCCCATACGGACATGTGAACACACACACACACTGCATAGCTCGGTCCCGAGATGCTTGTTGCCCGCGGATTGAAGCCCACGCGTGGTGTACTGAGATGTCAGTCAACTGGTGCATCCAGCATATGCATCCACAGCTTCCGGATTGATCAACAGATTGATAGAAGTATGTGCCCAGCGAGGTTGTGCTTCCTTAGCTGCAACTGCGACTGCAGCTCGTTCTTCGCGCTCCCATGCGCTGAGCTGCAGTTTCTATTCTATACTATATATATATATATTTAGTATGGGCTTAGGTATGTATGTAAGTATGCTTATATGCAGGCGGGAAGGGCAGGTGGGAGGGGTGCTCTCCACAGGGGACTGGACGAACCCAACAAAAACCAAACATGGCCTGATTCTCTCCTTGTCCTCTGCTCTGGCCTGCCTCGATCGCCGACGTGGCAGGGTTTTATGCCCGTCTCCCCGGGGAAATGTCCCCTGGACGGAGGTTCTCTGACGCCGCCGAGTTCACGTCAGACCGGGGGCTGACTGACTGACTGCTCGAGTTCCATCTCGTCACAATCCTATCTCGTCCCAAATCCTCTGCGGTGGCCCGGTACGTAATACTGTGGCCGACAGCGGATGGGCCATCCTTGCATACTACGGATGGATGCATGGGTGGATGGATATGTGTTCTCGTGGCGCAGGGCAGGTGGACGGCTCTTGTGGCTTGCCGGGCTGCCGGGCTGCCGAGATGAAGTCCCTGTATGTCTCCAATGTGGCTGGGTACTTGAGTTCCTTGTAGTTACAACCCTTATAACGGCGGACGAGCCCTGGAGGCGAATGGAGAGTGAGCACCCGAAACCAACCAGCCACCCACGGAAAGGAGGGAGGAAAGAAAATGTCCTTCGTTTGCCACGAGTAAGTAATCAGAGAAAACCGCAGTAGCACCTATGTAGGTAGTGTCACCCAAGTAAGTGGCACCTACCTAAACAAGGTACCTACCTACTTCAGTATGTCACATACCCAGGTGGTACTATGTAAACACGGTAGCTTTGGCTCGGTATCTACCGGCACGGCACGACAGCCCAGGGCCAACAGCACCCTGGGCTTGAGGGGCCACTGGGGCTTGTCCCATCTGCCGCAAGATCTCCTCCCAGACATGCCCTGCGATTGGCTGATCTTGCATCCCAGCACGGTGGACAGGGTACCTAGAGTAGGGGTGCCCTAAAGGCTAAGGGGGGCTTTGCTAGGGTTGTGCACTCAGGGTATTTACTCGGTGATGTCGTTAAGGGACTGTCATGTTCTCAGAGTGCACACTACTGCTACGCTGGCAGTGGTACCGTCATGTACCTCGGCACCTAAGCAACCTAGGCAGGCACGGGTGGTGGTGGGGGCTTAGGCGCAAGTCTTATACAGTAGCACGGGGAAAACTGGGCCGACCTATTACTTCTTTGGGCGGACCTTGCGAACGCCCCCCAAAACATTTCAAGGGAAGACAGACGACGTCGTAATTCTATGGTAAACCTGCAGCCGAAGACGCAGAGACGTGGGCCAGGGAGAGTCGAGTGATAGTCGACATGTCGATATCCCCATAATCCCGGGCCCGAGTGCTTGGTAATGGCCTGATTTGATGAGCCCGACATGCTGTATTATCCACATAAAACATGGTGGTGATAGGTGATATGTATCATATACTACTACTACACTATGACGGTATATGGGTAGTAGGTTGTAGGTCGTAGGTAGTAGGTACTTACACACGTAGGCTACACACGACACACACATATGGATAACGCCCATACCAATACCCTCCACTTACTTGCACCTACACTTACACTTACCACTTACCACTTACACCTACATCGACATCGACATCGACACTGACGCCTACACGCCTACACTACACTTACAACATTTCATCCCGAACACTTCGTTAGCCTTGCGCTGGCTAATTATCCTGTTGACAAAACAACAACATCAGCACCCAATACTCCCCATACCTTTCAACCGACTGACCCTATCTCTCTCACTCTCACTCACCACCTTCTCTTCCTCCTCTTCCTCCTCCTCCTCCTCCTCCTCCTCCTCCTCATACCACAGCCAGCTCGGCTATGCCGTCATCCTCCTGCGCGCAGACATCTCGAGCAAGCCACTTGTGCGGACTACTTCCCCTGGTTTCAGATCCTCCTGATCATTTTACTCCACCACTTTGTTATCCTCCTCCTCCTCCTCCAGCAGCAACACAGTCCATCCATCCTATGTGGTGCCACGTTCTCCCACCCAGAAACAGCTCGGTACGTGTATATACAAGTATGGCCCTCGGGCGGTAGCTTTGTCCCCATTTTATCTTCTACACCGGCACTACCATGTATGGAACCATCCATGTATGCATCGTTTCGGCCGGTAAAAGTACTCTGAGCCATCCTTGCCTACCGCCGTCCTTACCCATACTTTCTGCCCCACAGCCTCCGAAGATCCCATCACATACGGTAGTACGGGACAGTACATACTACCAGTACATACTACTAGTACACACTACCTATGGGGATGTATACCTGGTTATTATTCTATGTAGTTTCGTCATGCCCCCCCCTCCTTCCAGCACATACCGTCTCTTCGCAACTTCTACTCAAATCGGGGAAAGGTCTGTCTGTTTCTTTTCTTCCTCTATGCCGGCGTCCGTCATTGTCCCCGTGCCCGACCCCGTCGGTGCGCAGCTGCACCCTCCCTTTACCCTTAGAACATCCCCCATTCGCTCCATCTTCGTAACTTTGCACCAAACAAGCAAATTGTACTGTACGGTAGTCTCTCCCCGGCAGACTGTGCTGTGCAGTGCCGTGCCGTGCCGTGGTCGATAGAGCTCATCCCCCCCTCCTGTTTGTCCACGTTGCCGCAATTGTCTGTTGTGGTACCTCAGAAGGTGGTGTAATGGGGGTACCCACCCACACATGTGTGCCCTAGGAGGAATTGTCATGTCTTGTGCGACTCGTCCGTATCCAATGATCGAGGCCCCATGGAGAAGCATCTCTGAGGATAAAGCTTTTGTGTTCTCCCACTCTGTCTGGAAGAGATGAGGCCTTCCCCTCCGCAAGGTATTCCCTCTTGCCATCCTGCTCGTGCGCCTACTCTTCTTCTTCTTCTTTCCTTCTTTCTCCTCCCCACCAAGCCTGCGATCCTTTGTCCCTACTCTGTAATTCTGATTGAATGAGTTGGCCGAGGCAGAAAATGGCTACGAATGCTCCACGTCGAGACTCAGGCCCAGGCCAGTCATATGAAGAAGTTATACAACAACAGCAGCAACAAGAACAACAGCGGCAGCGGCAGTGGCAGCAGCAGCAGCATAAATATCGGCCCAGGTGGTCCCTCAACGATCTGAGCACCGAGCTCTTGACCATGATATTCGAGCAGGTCAGTGCGTGTTGATCTCGTGTGAGCTGGCTGACACTTTTCAGTGGCCGTATCCGGCTCTGTCTTGGCTTGTCCCAGCATTTCTGTACGAGGCATAATGTTTCTGACATGATTCTCACAGCTGCGGGTTATCGATACTCGATATGTATCCTCGGCTCGCCTTCTCTGCCGGTGGTACAACCAGTTAGCAACACCCATCGCCTACAGGACAGTCGTCCTGACAGAGCGGATTACCTCGCACGATGCCGAACAACGTTACTCTCGTGCTCTCGCCAATATATATGCCTACACAAATCATGTCGTCGCCAGCAGCAACCTTGACCAGGCCGGAACCAGGAAGATCTTGCAGAAAATTCGGAATCTGGCCACCGTTAGGTATGTAATTTCCCAACCGCATCTACCGTGACAGTATCCTCCAGCTGTCCTCCCCTCGTGCTGACCGTGATTTACTTACTTATGCAACCAAAGATGGCGATATGTGGACAGAGAAGTCGACCTGGAACAGTTCTGGATGCCTGCCGACGTGCTCAATGCCGAACAGACTCGCCACCACAACACAAGACTCTACGTCGAAGAGCTTCCCCTCCGGGAATTCGAGGACGAGCTGCGCGACATATACGTCCGGGCCATCCCGGTGCAGCTGCTCGTCTCCCTGAAGACGGCCTACCCTTCACCGCCGCTGGTCACACGCCTGAACTCGCTCAAGTACCTCCTCCTCGCCTCCCGGCGGCTTGAGATTCTACACTTCGAGGACCGGGGCCAGGGGACCCAGTTCGACTTCGCGCCACACGAGCGCCTCCCGGCCTTCCGCGAGCTCAGCCTGCAGTCCTACGACTGGAGGCATACCCCCGAGGAGGTGGCCCGGCACTGGGACTTCTCGCGCATCACCTCGCTGGAGCTCATCTCGGTGCCCATCTACAACTTCCTCGGCTCCGTCGACTTCCACGACCTGGCCAACCTCCGGACCCTACACTGCGAGGACTTCAGCGCGCACCACCCGCCGGAGCAGCGCGTCGAGGCCACTCGGGGCTTATACGTGCTGATCAAGTCCCACATCCGGGCCCTCTCTTCCATCAAGATCACCGTCCACACCGCCGACCTTCCAATCGACGCACTCCTTCCCCACGCGCCCTACCTGACCGACCTCCGGCTGCGCGACCACACCGGCTTCGACGAGGAGGACAGGCGGTGCCCAACCCTGGCCCACGCCGACCTGGCCCTCCTGGCGCGCCACATGCGGCGGCTCCGCACCCTCGAGCTCGACATGGACACGGCGCTCGCGGATGTGCCGCGGTTCCTAAAGGCGGCCTGCTCGTTCCCCTCGCTCCACACGCTCGTCCTGCACGTCCAGACGGTATTGCGCCCGTTCGGCCCGGCCATCGTACCCGGTACGGACCGCGATTACGAGGCCGCCGCGGTTATCTTCCGGTTCTTAGTCAGGCACAAGGTCGGGTGCGTGCCGTGGAGGTCTGTTACTATTAATGTTGGTGGGTGGAGGAGGGTGCTTGTCAGGAGGCTGAGCGAGGCTTGGAGGAGCCTTAACGAGAGGGGAGTATTTGCGGAGAGGTGTTTTGTCATGGAAAGGAGGGAAGGTCCGGATGGGGATGGTGGGCTGGTTGTCCGGGAGGAGTTCCCCCTCGAGGCTAGTCGGCACGTTACACCGGATAACGAGGGTAGGGCTGATGTCTTGGATCATGTGGACAAGGAGGACGACGATGACGACGACGACGACGACAACGACAATAGGGAAACCGAGGACGAACACGCAAACGACGACGGTTAGATGTGGGAGATATCGAGGCTTGCTGGTGAAGAGGGATGCAATACACCAAACGAGGAGGCAGCCGTGATGTGTCCTTGGGAGCATATTGCATTCTGCACACAGCATACAACACTCATCTCACCGTTTCGTGTTTCGCATTTCACCAGTCATCATCTGTGGCGTATCTGAGTTCCGGACCAGGGAAAAGTCTTCGGCGAGCGAGCGAGCGAGCGACAAAACGGGAAAAAGGGAACAAGAATGCTCAAATCCTCTTCCTTCGTTATTCTGTTTTACAAACCTTTACTCCTCTTGCTGTTTCTGCAGTTTCATCACGAGTTTTGAATTGTTCAACACCATCACGAGACTGGACTATTGGATTGTTGGACTTTCCCTTTGGCTTGGATGCTGATGGTAATCATGTACATATAAGCAATGTGCACATAATATAATCAATATCGTGCTTGGACATATAATTAGCGTACCCGTCCGTGGTCAGTTGGTGTCTGGAAGAAGTAATCTTCAGGCTTTTAGACTCAAACACTCCTATATCATATACCCAACGGACGTGCTGGCTCCGCTTATCCCCACTCGCCGTGGAAAGGCAAAGATGCAAGGCTTCCCTCTCACTGTATCACTGCTTCGCTCCGAAATGGCACTTTGCATGATGAGAGTGCTCGGAGCGTGTTCGTTTCCTTGATCATTCACCTGCTACATACTATTTGACACCCTGATTAGTGGGAACAATACACAAGAGGTGAATATTGACTAGGCGCTGCTGATCAGACGAAACCCAGCATTTAAACCCAGCCTTCGAAGATAATTATATATACTCAATCTCTACCCAATCAATAGTCATCCTGCTGGAACGAACACAATCCTCGAGTCCGCGACAACAGCCAAGAGGTGCTCATCCCATTAAGGAGGGTCACTAGAATCTGCATCTTCACGAGAGGAACTGGATCCAAGTTGAAGCAGTGGTCATGAACACATATAGGTTCACATGCGAGCGGGGTGGATATCAGGGGGAAAGTAAACACAGGTGTATCCGGCGAGCAAGGCTATTTGTCCAGGGAACACCTCTACGGCCTCCCAGGGACGCTGGTTTGGGAAGGGTCGGAGCACCAGTGTTCCCAGTTGGGCTAGGTATATACTAACCTTACCTTGAACTCGATTACACGTTGGTTGTCCATCATAGATGCAGTTTGCGACCACATATGTCCCGGGTTACGGCTAACAAGACGAGGGTGATGGAATGAGCAGTGGAAGATATATGCCACTGATATTGTAATTATGTGGAACACTGGAAGCACAGGTCGTAATTGTCTTGTAGACTTGCAAACCATATCTTCGTCGTTGCTGATATCATATATATATATATACATACACACACACTTTACATATATTGCATGATACCCGTATCATCACCAAGACGAGACGACAACAAGCTCGCCCTGGTACAACAACAACAACTTCGCGTCCCAAGAGCCCGAAAGTACCCGTACCCTCCGCAGCGAGGTACACATCCACTCACATACTAGTCGGTACGGGCCAGAAGATACGTCCAAGAAAAACCACTATACTAATTATACATGCCTCCTACTGCACACTACCATCATCGCCGACGATCCCGATGATGATCTTCATACGCCTCCTGCATCATAGGCTTGGATACATAGCAGCCTCCCGAGGTCGTCGATACTGTGTACATACATACAGACTAGGTGAAAGCGTCGGCCCGATAGAGCGAGATGCACCGTTCAATATATGACACACATGCACGAACAGAGAAAGAAAGGAGCCTTCTGTCTTACACACACTGTGTGGACTTTCTCTTGCCAAATCGACGCTCAATCTCGGGCCGGTGCGAGCACAAGGCAGAAGAGGAACGAAAAAGAAAAAAGAAAAAAAAATCAAAGACGGAAAAGTCATGCGACGCTCGGGATTGCTGGCCCGTGTCAGAATGGAGATGATCGGAACGATAGTGTATACACTAAGTCCGGTCGCCCTTCTTCTCCACAAGCACATTCCATCATCTGTCACACGGTATACATACAGACAGCACGTACCGATATGTAGACATCCCCACCGTTCCCGTGATGATGGGCGTCTTCTCCTCTCCTTCTTTTCGAGCCAGGGAAGACAAAGTCCCACAGATGGGGGATTCAGGGAAATTAACACCTGAATCGTCACACTTGCATGAGAGGCCCGCCTCCACTCCTCATCTTCATTTAGCCCACCTACGCAGAGCCACGTGGTTCGTTGTTGCTGCCAAGAGGAAAAATTCAGCACACAAAGAGGAGTGAGGGGAAGGAAGAAAAAGAGAAGATGAAGATAAAAACCCTTTTGGTCCCGAGACACAGATCGCGGCCTGCCCGAGACCCTCGACCTTGTCGCCCTGGGAGCGGGGCCGGGAACTCTGTTTCGGTGTTGCGGGATCTCCCATCGGTCCAGCCTCACGTCAGATCTGGCTACCCTTGTCCAATCCGGGAGTTGCTTTGCTTCCCGAGGATAGAAACACCCCACCCCCATTTGTCCCGCATCCTCCCAGGCCTGCCACGTTTCCAACCGCTGCGTGCCGTTCCGGCTCTTGTCCTCCCAGCTGTGAGGAAAAGCCTCCCAACGGGTGTGATCTTCGCGGCCCGCACTACATTGCCGCACAGACCTGGGCATTGGCCTGGTATGCGAGGTTGTTATGTCCCTTGCCTCCTCTTGCGATTCCTCCGAAACATTGGTGAATCCGAAACTGGCTGGCCCGGTGCTATACACAGTAGGACCAGCATGGCAAGGGCCCGTTCACCAACCATGGCACTGGCTCATCAGCTGCAGAGTAAGATGCGCTCGGGGCTGGGACGGTGGCAGCGCGTGATGTAATTAAAAGCAAATGTCATACAGACCATACTCGCCGAGTGAATATCCCAATCCCATAAAACATAGTCTGATATCACCTGCCTTCAGTATTGCCATTATCTGCGTTATTTCACAGGAATTTAGCATTTCCCAAAAGTGGTGCGAGAAACAGAATCAGACATGAGAGAATGGCCTTCCTCGCGAGTCACACTCGTACGATTCTACACCCGTAGACAAGCTCAGCCGCGAAGCCCCTGACTGAGGAGTAACGGCTGTAGTGCAAGCACTGAC
This sequence comes from Cytospora leucostoma, assembly GCA_003795295.1. Lineage (NCBI taxonomy): Eukaryota > Fungi > Ascomycota > Sordariomycetes > Diaporthales > Cytosporaceae > Cytospora > Cytospora leucostoma. Next base: position 157,940 of record LKEB01000039.1, on the reverse strand, counting down.
CTTTGATGGGACTAGAGTCTCCTGTAGAGTCTCTTGCAACTGACAACTATCCAGGCGGTGTAGCGCAAAAGTCTTTGCAACTGACATTGACCACTTGTCTCCACCTGGTCGCATACAGACGGCCCCATGGAACCTTGACTATAGGACCAGTGGTGCCCATGTATAATAGTGCGGGAGAGGTTGTTGAGTCTCGCTAAAGTCTTTGCAACTCTCTTGTGACCCCAGCAGGTGCATGCAACGCCAAGAGTCATAGTGAAATGCCAACTGCCTAGACTGCCCTGCTCACTAGTGAGCGAGCCTCCCGGGTGAGCTTTTGGTCTTCCAATTCCGTCCAGGGAGATCTTGACTTCGACAACATATCGACAGCAACCTCTTCGCCGCAGATCTTCACCACACGCGCACGCAGATTGTGTAGCAAGGATAAACTCGCGAAAGCTGCATGGCAAATCCACTTGGACAGTATATAGAGGCGCACAGGGCAAGCCATAACGAAGACTGACACCCGAAGATTGCTGTGCCCCTTTTCCAGCCAGCATCTGCGCCTCCCTGCTGCGAAAACACGCCTAAGGGGTGTATCAACGTCTCCCATCAAGCGTTGTTGACCGTTCATGAGCAATATTTTGAACTCTCTGGTGGAACAACAGTATGGGGTTTCCGAACGATCTGGGAACTACGTTTGCTTGGTTCGGCATTCGCTGTTCCCGCAAAATCATCCGTCTGCTTCCCAAATGATGATTGTTCGTCATGTGCAGGTTGTCAGGGGATCCCACCTTCCAGCCAGGTCACAGCGGTGTTGTACTGCGCAGCCAATGAACTCTCGTGTTCCAAAAGGATTTCCATCACTTGATGGGGTTTGAGCTTTCGTCATCACTCCAACAGCCCGTCGCGCTCCCCATGTCCCAGCCAGATCGGCATGGATTGTACGGCAAGAAACAGAGACGAGGATGAGTTGCGATGCCAATTTGAGCGGCCAGCTCGTGCTCGAAGGCCCGCTCAGCTCAAATATGGAGGAAGAAGGACGGTACGTGATTGTGACGGTGTTGAAAATCCCTCGATATCAATGATCGGAGTCGAAGAGGTGACGGATAGCCCAGTACCAGTCCATACTCATCTCGGCCAATAATACAGGCATTCAGATGATATTGTGTTGGTTGTGCATCGACCAACGCAGAAGCTGAGTGCATTTCAGCCAAGATCCTGATGTCAATCCCTTGCATGCAAGCTGCTGCTTTTAGCAGACCAAAGTAAGCCCATAAAGCGACTTTGGCATATTGCATTGTACTCACAGCCAAGAATGGCAATGGCGAAGAGGCAGCTAGCGGCGCCGGAAGCCCGGCGGGAGAAAGACTCAGTTGGGTAACTAGCCTGCAGCTAGGCCATGCTGTTAGATTCGATCCAGGATCAGGTGTGCCGAAGGCACCGGAAACCACGTCGGGACGTACCTGTACCTAGTCTGGATACCGCGGGTCTGGCGAGGTCTGAGTGAGCTCTGAAATGTATACTTCGCGAGGCTAATCCGTCTTCTTCCTCTTCTGTTACCGTACAGAGGTCCGGGTAGCTCTGCCCAACACTACATCACCTCGACCAGAACCAGGCGACGCTTGACGTTTCGCTCCTGCTTGGGGAGGGGGATTGGAAGTCAGCCTTTCAGGAGTATCGCAGCATCGGATTTGTGAGGTACCTGATCGTGTTCGCACGTTATGTTGAGCCAAACGCAAGGATACAATACCGACTACAAGGAGGGTAGATCCTTGACTTCCTTGTGCTGGGGCGTGCGCATACCGCAGGCTTCCCTGCCATCTGGTCCGTTATCACGTGGCGACAACATCTGTTTCAAGCTTCTGTGTCAGTGACAAGTAAGCTGATGTCCCTTCAGAGTTGTATCACCGGCCCCAGCCAAGTCATCTTGGTGGTCTGATAGTGATGGAAGGCTGGAAGGCTCTAGTGTTCCCTTCTCTGGGATGGTATCCTCTGGGATAGTGGGCGGATCGCGACTCTTTGTTCGTGGGTGCCGCTACAGCTGACCAATCTCTTCTCGACTGACAAGAGCTCGGCTGGACCGACGACCATCTTCTGGCTCCTTTGGTACAGCTCCGAGCAGGTTTTCTTGAAAAGGGTTGTGACTCCGAACACCGTGCCACGAATAAGGTGTCGAGCACAGGATAGAAGGGTAGCCAGGCTAGGATATCCCAGGTCTGTTGTGGCAGTGTTGTTTCGGGGCATGTGACGGAGGCAGTGGCCTAGTTCGAATCCAGCACAGTGACGGTCGGGACATGGGTGTAGTTGAATCAGTGGTCGGCAGATTCGCTTTGGATCGGACCGCTAGGGTAACGATGGAAGAGGGCCGGCCCAACGTTAGGACGGACGGGACCAAGCGTGTCAAGCAGCCGCACGGAGGGAAAGAAGTCGGCACTAGCGGTACGGGACCAGCGCTGACATTAGCCTCGTTCGCTTGGGGGCCGAGGCAGTAATTACGTTTGATGAGGCACGGCTGTTGACCGTCGCCTGGGAGCGGTAAGCCGTTTTTGGGAATGCCCGCATGCCGGAGACTGCGTCTTGGCTGATGATGGTTTGACAGTTCCGTAGCTCCTAGTTTCCTGGTGTTGTTTGCTTGAACCGCGACGAGCAAGTACATAGTAGTTTGCTTTGTTCCGTGTATTGAGGGGGACCACATCTTCTGATTGGCTTCTCGTCATCGGTTCGAGCGGAGTTTACTGGCGCGTCATTGGTAGGCTCGCGACTCGGGGTCTGCTAAAATGTGCGGGTGACGACGTCAAAGGCTTGCCCAGGTGTCGTTGGTGAGGTAACAATTGTTGGTGCTTTTCTGCGGCGCCACTTTGAGGTCGAAAACCCCCATGGGTTCCGGATAGGCACCTACCTGCCTGCAAGAATCACCAGCCCGCATTAGCAAAGCAGAGCTCGGGAGCAAACAATCATGGCGTTTCTCTTTTGATATGGGACCGCTTCGTAGGCCAGGAGGAGAAGAAGTATTGTTCACATCGAATGCCTGTGTCCCATCAAAGAGTCTGTTTCATGTTCATCACGTCCCTTGCTTACCTACCCAGGTAATCACCTAGGTAATAAGTTTTGCAGGTCTCGAGGTCCTATGGTAGAGGCACCATTGGACATGGATGAACATGGTTGGTTTTCTGGTCCAGAGAAGGAGCCGGAGGCCCAGATCGAGACGGCAGGCGCTTAGAGAAGGTTTCGCAGGAAAGACCGTAGACGGGAGTAGGAGTGCCCGACGAAGGAAGTTACGGGGGACGGGATGTGGTCTGTACTCGTTGGAACTCGTACTAATAAGGTCACACAAGGCACACAAGGCCACACAAGGTTCACCCCTTCTACACTTGCTTGCTTGCTACAGGCTTACCGTGTCAATTAGGTACCGCGTAGCAGTTCCGGACGCCATTCCCATCCCATCCGCATCACCCCCCAGGGGCAGAGTCACGGGACAATCCATGGATTTGGTTACCTAGTAGCACTTATTCAGCCTGGTTCATACCCTACCGGTGGATGAACGAGCCTCCCGACTGTCAGTGGTGATGACTTCCCTTCAGCCATGCTACCCACTCACCCAGACCACATATCGTCCCTCCACTTGCACAAGCCATACCTACCACCATTCCCATGTATTGCACTTTGGTAGGATGATTATCATCACCGTCATTGAGCATCAATCAACACCTGGAGCCCGCGAAACTCAGCCCAGGCCATGGAGCCACAATCCGGCCAGCGCTGCACCTCGCGTATCCAGACCCGAAGAAGCCATGGATCCCCTCCCCATCATGCCGGCGTTCGAGAGGGAGTTCCCACAATTTCAAAGAGAAAACGCCACGCCACGCTCGGCCCCGATGTAAGTCATGCCCGCCAGTTCCGTTTGTTACAGGGATACCGCTGCTATTGTGTAAACCTTAGAGACTTCCCAGGTGGTTCTACAGTGTCAGTTTCCAGGGGAGGCACATGCAGGAGGAGCAGAGACGAGAGACAGAGAGAGAGGGAGAACACTGCGGGAGGAGAGGTACGAAGAGAAGAGAGCGAAACAGCGAGACAGAACTGGGTCGACGTCGATCGTGATGATGCCAGCGTGACCACACATATACAATGCCGTGATTGCAACCTGGCAAGAGGCAGAGGGCAGAGAGGACCCCATCGCCACCCACAACCCCAGCCTCGCACACCTTCGCTTTCGGCACACAGTATATACTAATCGACTGATCAACGTTGCCATGGCCGCCTGAGAAGCCCAGCCCACGAGATCTATGTATCATAGACCCGCCCCCCGTCCAACATCTTGACTCCACTGCGCATCTGAAATCTGTATCTGGCAAGGCGCCGTGGGGAGGGGGGAATTACCGGGGACGCAAGACACGAGTTCTCGGCGTACCAGATTCCCGGAAACCGCAGCGGAGGCTGCCCGTTGACAAATCTAAAGCGGGGAGCAACCAGGGGATTCGGCGGATGTTTTTGGGAGGCCGTGAGTCCGCGCTGCAAAAGTCCCAAATCCTGCGTCGGTTTCAGGAGCTGTCATATCGAGGATCGGTTGGTGGTCAACGGGAACCAAGGGAAACAGGCGTTAACGGCAGCCGACTGTTCTCATAGCAAAGCTACAAGGTGTCTCCAATCTGCAACATTTAGCGAAGGGCACCTGGCATATGTACAGGCACAACCAACTACCCAGCGAGATCACAATTAATGAGCAACAATACAATGTAGACCTGAAACTTTGCCGTGAGGCAATTCCCCCGCCCCCTGGTTCTAACCCCCACTCTGTGCCCACGTAGGAAGGAGACTAGAAGAGACAAAAAGGAAGGAAGGAAAGAAGGGTAGGATCCCGGATATATGCAGGAGGTACAAACCATGCCAGTATTTCGAGATTGTAGCCTCCTGTCGTTTGAAGCGAGTGATCTGTTAATGGTCGCTAATGCCCTTTCAACCCAACGTGCCGATTTTCCCGATCTCATATTGGTTCCTGTCTCCCTTAAATCATTCCGGCGCGCCCTTGTTCCACCCAATCAACAATGGCTTGATCAACATGCTTCTGCGGGCCCGTCGCGTCCGTTTCCTCTCTCCTTCAACCATCAATAAGGGCAAGCCAACCAGAACTCCGATCATCCAAGCCCAGGGGGCCAAGCAAACATTGGTAGACCATTGTCCAATTCATTCAGGGGTATCGTAGTAGCTCCAAAGCAGAAGGCCATGTTGTTAATGAAGGTGCGAGACAATGGGACTGCGATTTTGAATAAGAGAGAGATGCGTCCGATGTAGGAAGAGTTCAATATGTAAAATTAAAACATAGACGGTTCGGTGGACTGTTCAGCAGAGTAAGTAACGATGGCTTCCCCCGGCCTAGCTATTGTTTGGAAACAGGAGCCAGCATGGCTCTACTTGGTTTGCATAGCGCCGCTGAATTCAGCTGCTTGCCCATGCGTTCTTTACCCTGAGAAGGCAGCACTTTCAAGCTGTTCAAAGCAGCCTCTATAATCTTGTAACAACGGCAGATAGTCAAGCGTATTTCGTAGGCCTATAGACTTTTGCAGGACTGCCCCAGGTACCTCTGCTGATATTCTTTGTGCCTCTTAGAGCCCGCTTCAGATGTCCCAGCTAAGTCCGTCGGTTCAACCGTCCCAGCATGTTCTGGTCGATGTCGCGACTGGAATCGGAGCCTGGCCGGGGTCGTTGTGGCGGATGCTCCATCAAGCTACTAAGGCTCATGACGCCGCCGGGTCCAGCACTTTGCTGAGGAGCTGGAGGTGCATTGGGGCTATCGCGACGAGGGCTACCGCTGCTGTCGGGTGGTGGAAGCTCGTACTGTGGGGGCGGGGTGCCGCCTGGCGCAGAAGACGCAGGGGAGCGCCGGCGACCATCAGTTTCACCGTATAAGTTGGGAGGAGGCAGACGCGGTGTGTGATCCTCCTCGTGCCGTCGACGTTGTGGTACCGAGGATCTGTCTTCTGACGGTGGCGGATAGTATGACGCAGTAGGGGATGGCAGCGCGTAATTCTCCTGAGGATAAGGCTGCTGCTGCGAGCCACCGACAGGTTGCGGCGGTGGCGGCCCTCCAGCTTGTCCTCCTGGACTTGGCCCTTGTGGCAATGGTTGTCCAAACGCACCAAAAAGAGGCGTCCCAGGAGGAACACCACCCGGAACAGCTGACACGGGCACGAAAGCAGTCGTGGAGGATGACGAAACTGGTTGGAAAATGCACTCATTCCCTGTCTTTCTGCAATTTATACATTTGCCATCCGGAGTCTGACTGTAACCACTGCATCGGATCTAGATTGAAATCCGTCAGCACAATTCTGCTGACAACGCAGGATAGTAAAATTGGGATGAAACCCTCGTTCATTACTCACTTTACGTTTTCGGCAGTAACGACAGGCGATCGACGTCCGCTGCCGTGGCGGCGCCTGCGGTGGCGGTGGAGCACCAACACCGCGCCCGTAGTCAGGAGGATAACCGCTGAATGGGGGACCCGATACAGGTCGAAATGGCGCGAAGTTGAACGACTCTGGGGGAGGGGGTGCGAAAGATCCACCGCGTGGGTAGTACTCGCGTGGCTCGACCCCGTAGTGCCGCTGGTCCGGAGTCTGGACGGGAGGCAGATTGTACATACCTCCAGATGGAGGGTAGCCATTTGGACCGCCAGGTGGAGGCGGGTAACCATTGGGACTGGCCGACGGAGGAGGATAGGTGTTAGGAACCAAAGTAGGAGACGCTGAGTAGGCGCCTCTAGACGCAGTATCTGGTGGCGGAGGATAGCGGCCTGCCCCGTAAGCAGGAGGTGCATCCTGGATCGGCGGAAGAGTCACGTTCGTCGGCGGAGGAAGATGATGATATTGTCTCGGCCGGTCATCTTCTTCTTCACCTGGAGGAGGAGGATAGGCAGACTCTAGGTTCTCGCCGGGGGGGTGGCCGCTGCCACCGTCCTGATCCGACATCCTGAATACCGAAATGTGCGAGATAAAATTGGCACCGCCTAAAACAGCTTCGATTTGTTCCAAGATTGAGCCTGGTCAATAGTTCAAGACCGTCCAGAGCGCGTAGTTCCCAGTGACGATCCACTGAGAGGTTGCGACCAAGGAACGTTGCACGACAGTAGTTGGTGTTGCAATAAAACGACCTGGGTAGTTTCTGTCGTGTTGTTGCTGGGTCCTTAGTTGCAATGTCGCAATCGCACTGTTTGCGCGAATAGCTGGGGGTAACCTCGAACTTTTTGCCCTGTCGTTTTGACCTTGATTTCTCTGTCTCTGTCTCTGTCTGTCTCTGATTTGGTGTTGGTCGCTGCTTTTGGCAAAAAATTGGGAAGGAGCCAATGCAAAAAATCCGAGGTGTGGAGATTTTGACGGGGCGGGTAGAACCTTGGGCTTAATAGTCGCTCGGAAGCACCCTTAGAACAGTACCAAAACAGGCCTCGCGAGCGGGAGAGCCCGGAAGGACGTGAGTGGTCGGATGGAACACTCGGGCACCGGCAACAGATTGAAGGTAGGAGGAAGAAAAATATGGTCCAAGACAACCAGACGGGACGGACGGACGGGGCGCCCGAAGTAATGCACGTTTTTGGTCTGGCACGGCACAGTTCCCAATTCCACAAGGCCTCAACAGGTCGGCTCCAATTTCCAAACCACTGTCAGATCCCTTGAGGGAATGTCAGCCTTCCAGTTCTCGGGAGCAGTGATAGCAGGCCGCCAGGATCATCATGGCAACCCAAAATAGCCTGGTCGCTCAAATTAAAGTAGGGTTGGAATGTG
>LKEB01000039.1:135978-150160 GCA_003795295.1 Cytospora leucostoma | reverse complement strand
CGCATATGGCAGGCATTGCAGTGACGGAAGGAGGGGGATGTTCACAAAGGTGGCCAGACAAAGGGTAGGGGAAAATTCAAGAGGTGATCAATGATGTTGGTGTGGTGTTGGTTCGGTGTGTGCAACTATTAGAAGATACAACAGTACGCGCTTGGAAATGGATATGAATCCTTGGGGCATCGACGTGGAGGGGCGTGAATGAGCATGGCCAGCCACGGCCGCGACCATAGTGAGCCCAGTGAGCGGGCGAGATGCGTAGCGTACCTTTTAACGAGCTGCAAGCGGGTCGGCCCCAACAGCGGCTTCAGGAATAGCGGGATGAGGAAGAAAAGACTCCTAAGAAGGCAAGGGAAGGGGAGTGAAGGAAAGAGAAGGAGAGAGCCAGAGAGAGAGTAGATGGATGAGAGGGGAGGATCCGGATAGGCAGAGCGGGAAGGATGTGCGAAGATAATGTACTTTGATTCGACCCAAGTATCCGTAGTGATAGTTGGTCAGTCATTCAGTCCTTCCTCTTGGTATGGATTAAAAAGATGGAGGATGGGCCATGGGCGTATGGAGTACGGAAGGAATACTGCGGTAGAAAACCAGTGCTGCTCCACCAAAATCAAGTCAAGGAAGGCAAGGCAAAAAGAAAAGGTTCGTTGAAGGAGGAAGAGCCCAGGGCCAGGGGAGATGCAGGTGCATGGGACGGCAGGGGTCGTACATTGTACCCGTGCCGCGTCCTAGCAAGTAGGTGGGAAACGGAGGGTAGGGCCATGGAAAGTCCCATCGTCCCATATGGCCTACCAGTTCCCTGCCTGTCCCTGTCTATTGCACCCTCGCATGGGTGTACCAGTACTTCCCACCGTTACGTACCTTAGCTACAAGATACTTCGCATCTCCCCTGCAGGTACCTGTACCCGCCCAGCGTGGCATCCCGTGAGATTGCCCGTACCGGGAACCTTGGAAGCTCTCAGATCCTCTACGAGTCTCTAGCTAGGTCTACCAATCAGGAAAATGTGAAGGAAAAGAGAGAAAATGAGAAACCCACCTTCATACCTAGGTACTTCGCTGGGCTCCCCAGCTCCAACCTACCACTTGGTCAAGGAAGGCATTCATTGAGAAAAAAGAAAGCACAGCACTCGGCAGGGACGTTTAATCGGACTTGTCAAAGTGAGACCCGCCAGTAGATGGTTTGGTGTGGTTCCTAGTCAATCTGCACATGCTGGATACCGGACCCGATAGATATCTAGTATCCAGTTGATCCAAACGCGATAGGAATTGTACGGCGAGGCGCCCAAGGGAGGCAGGCAGACGACTAAACCGCTACTGGGTATTCCAGTTGTGGTCGGTGGAATCAACTTTTCGAAGCTTTATGGACAGATAGACAGTCGGTCAGTCAGCCATATAAAAGTAGAGTGAGAACAAGCTAGGGCCAAGTGCTGTCTCTGGGGCATTGCGATGCCATCAACAAGGGCGGATCCCTCGAAAAAACAATTGACGGCCCGGACATCCCTCATGTTGTCGAGCCGTTATTCTAATGTGAGGGCTTCAGTCTGCAGCTATCGCCGGTTCGAGGTTAGGTCTGTCGGTGACAGCAGCTGGGAAGGGATTACTGTGTCGTAGCAGAGGGACACAAACAAGGGATTGCTTTTCGGTAGGTACCTGGGTACCTGACCTCGAGTGGGGGCTGCAGGTAAGCAACACAGTAATCAGATAGTACCTAGGTAGCTAGATACCTGTTAGCTATGCAAGTGGCATGACCTGCTGCAGGGTAGACAAACAACGGAAGGGAAAATATCAAGAAGACCATCTGTATGAATAATCACCTAGGCAGGGTTGAACACCCCACATTAGCAGCGCAGTCCCGTGGCAGTCACCCGTGAACCTTGGAAGGCTTTGTCCACGGGTGATCTGGCATTTTGAGTGGCCCTGGCAGCCCGGGCCAAAACCCCAACATCGAATCCTAGCCCTGGGCCGCAGCGGCCCTTCCACTGCACCCCACCCCGCCGGCACATCCGCATACTGTGTACCCCGTAACGGACGGTACCTGGGAAATTGTCACAGATCAGAGGATGCCGCACTGTGTCGACTATCCGGCGTGCCTTGCCTCTTGCGGGTGATTCTGCTATACTGCAGAGGCCAACCTGGTTGACAAACAGAAGATTTGAGTGTCTGGCGAGTCTGGCTCATTGCAATCGTTGCATACCGATCAGATGGGAACCAAAGACGGCTGAATTGTTGTGATCGGTGAAAATCTTTTACTTACCTTGAGTCCCAGTCCCTGATTCTTGCTTTGTCTTTATCCGTTTCCCCGTTAGAGAAGCGGACTGCAGGGAGTCGAACGCCGACTCGGGTCGCGACTTGCTGGCAGGGCAAAAGCCGGTCAGGATTGCCGTATTGCGGGCCGGCCGCATCGGCGCAGTTCTTGTTTTCCAAAAGCAGACGGAATAATACAAACGAGGGGAGCGATAGTGCGTGCCCATTGACGTTTATTCGACTCGTCAACTACGGTAGTGCCACTTTTTGACGGCACACCTGCAAGCACATGCAGGACGGCATGACGAATGAAGCGGCCGCTCTTTGTGGAGTGATAGGTTGAACCTTCGTTCTACCTACTGCCCATCTTTCCTAGGCTTAGCTGCCCACGGTGTATTGCCACTCAACGCCATCCGCCGCGGCATCTTGCTCGATTCGGAAGCGGCGCCCATGTGTCTGGTACGAAACACGTCAACCGAGGCTGGCTTGTCGTTGCCTTCGAGAGGCAACTTGTCCGCTGACCAGCAATGGACACCGTATAAGGCGACAGGGTATCACGTAGACCGCCTTTATGCTGTAGCGTACAGCATAACGGGCCGCATGGCAACGATTTTGGCTGTTTTCACACGACTGACGAACTCTTGTATAAGTCGCAGCAGATCAGCGGTTTCTGTGGCTGTACCAGGCTTTGTCGGTTGGCTTTCTGCTTGCATCTGTGTGATTTGCGATGTGCTGTGCACCGCAGTGGTATATGCATGTGCTGTGTGCCTTTTTGATAAGTCGACCAAGTAACGAAGCGTGGTGTTGGGGTCATCAGACCGTCGTGTCCCAGCGTCAAAGAGGATGATTGGCGATATCCATCTTTTTGAAGGAAGATGGCCGTTTCTGGAATTCCCATGTTCCAATCAGGTCTTGCCCGGTGGCGTTCCAGATTCAAGGGTATTTGCACTATGTACCACTGCGTTTGATGGGCCGCCCCATCCCACCACCACGGGCCCTATATTGATGTATATGCGGTCGCATCTTGGGCCGCAGAACTGATGAGATTGTGTGTCACCCAGCTTGCCCATGATGATTAGTTGCCGCGGCGTCAGCAGCAGGGCCGAAGAATGGGGTACCCCGTCGCGCATGTATATGCAAGTGCGCCTATGTGCTGTGTGTATGCGTGCGTGCAGGAACACTGTAGTGAGCATACCACACGACACCCAGTTGACTCATGTTGGGCCAGGGTCGGAGAGGGTATACCATATCTGAATATCCATATAGCCGGCGCAAATCCCTCAGTCGAAGCAGTACTATAGTACACCCGGGGCTATGTATCGGCAATGGCCACGACGGCGATGAAGACAGTCCTCCGCAGACCCTGGCTGCCTGGCCATCGAGGGCCAGTACATACATACACCCCAGCTGCGCGGGGCCTGTCATTCACCGCTGATTTCCCAGTGCACAGCTCTTTTGGGTCGGGACCCCGCGGTCCCACAGGTAACCGAAGCATGCTCCAAATCGCGCCAAATTCGGCAACCGTGAAAGCACGAGAAGCTGTCAGTGGAATCGATGGGGCTGGCTGGCGGGTGCTGCATTTAACCGTATGCACAAGTACTCTGAGTAATTATCGGTCGGAGGCAGTTCTGTCCTTATGTCTCCAAAACCCATTAGTTTCGCTCACTGCGAGGCTGCACTGACGAGAGCTTTTAGACAAGCACGTTTTCCTGAGAGGTGCCAGGCTCTTGGTATTGCTCAGGTGCGTACTAGGTACAACGTATGTATGTAACGTCAATATAGGTACCCTCAAAGTAGGCGGCGCTAAATCGATCGGAGTTTGATGGGGTCGACGGCTCGACTCGAGGCGTTCGGAAGTCTTTGGATCGGGCCACAGTTGTGGAGCCTCGAGGAAAGCTGCCCAGGTGGTCATTCTTTGGAGGTCCGTGAACGACGTCAGGAACAAATCATATTCCAGCTCACTTGAAAACCTGGGGGCGAGGACCAGACCATCTTCCACATGGTATAGACCCACCAGCCAATCTGGGAACAAATCAAGCCCAATCATATAGGTATCTCTACCAAATAGTTCGATTTGCCCCAAGGAGTCGGTCGAAGTCCGGACCTCTGCGTCATCAGTGTCGGCCTATTTGAACTGTTTATCAGTCATCATCAACGCGCCGGGCAGGGCAGCCCGGTATACACAGTAGTCCCGAAGGGTCCTCGTGGCCGACAGGGGTTTGCAGAATCTCTGCTGCAGGCCTCGACGGCAGCGCCCGCTGTACCCTTTGTGTGTCATGGCCGGGAACAACGGCCGCCGTGCCCACATTCCAGGGGTGGCACACTGACACTGAACCGACCTCTAATCGGACGTAGCCTACCTGGGTACCTAGATATGTACCTTGGTACCGATATATACGGTATGCTGTACTACACAGTACACGGTAAACCCGTCACCCCGAGCGAAAATTCAATCGCTGGGACTTGGGGAAAACACTAACGCACTCTTCAAGGTCGCCTAGAAAATGACATTTCTTCCTTGGCAGACAGGCTGGGTTGGCTACATTCCTATGGTGATAGCATCTCTTTGCAGGAGAGTCAAAGTCGCGAGCGGATGGTGGAACTATGGTGGCCGATGAAAGAGGATGGGCGGAAGTACCTCCGTACCTACATATGCACGTAAGTAGGTACGGAAGTATTCCGTACATGAACAGCGCCGGGCCGCGGTGCGAGCATTTTGGAAACTTCCAAGGTTCCAGATGAAGGCAAATAGGTGGATAACCTAGGTTCCTACCTGGGTCAACGTTGGATGGTAAACGAGAGCAACCGTAGGTACGGAGCAAAACATCGGAAAAACGTCAGATTCCTTCATGACTTGCCAAGATTACACCTGGCCAATGTTACCTACCTAGGTACCTGATACCTTGGTTAGGTAGCTAAATACCTACTATGTAGGTAGCTTCCCAGGTTTCAAAATCAAATTTGGTGATGATCGTACCTGCCCGCACAATACATATACTACATAGTAGTACATGCTACCTTGGTATGTACCCAGAAGGTACCTAGGTACCTAGGTAGCTTACCTTGCCCCTGGCCCCCTGCAGTGCTGTCTTTGATCCCGTGCCTTCCCTTCATCGATCTACACCTGTAGTTCCGTACTACGGAGGTCTTGAGCCCCCCTTAAGCCGTCACGAACTTACGTTGCCCAGAAGCCTTGCCCGGAACTGCTGGACTCGGGCTCGATCTCGAGCTCAGGTTGGGGTATACACGGATTTCTTCGAATCCTTCCATAGTACTGCAACGGATCCTAAGCAAACTCCAACTCCAACTGCAACTCCAACAACTCCAACAACTCCAACTGCAACTCTAATCCAACCCTAACCTCAACACGCGGAGCACCTTCTACATGTGGCCTTGAATCTCACCGGCTTCAAAGGTGTGGTGAACTGGCCTTTTGTGTCTCTTGTGACCCATTCTCGTTTTCTCTTATGCTCTACGGGGCCGTCTCCTTCGTCAGGGCGGCACACATACGAGAACTATCCTACGGTAGCCTCAGTAATCCCAATCTGGACTTACGTACATGACGCTTCATCTCGGCTCTGGCCTTGCACGACACATCCATCGCCTCTGGCTGCACTGTGGCTGCATTGATGCGAGCTTCCTCCGCCACCAGGCACGATTGCATAGGGTGGCCGTCCCCCCGATGGAGCACGTCACATATCATGATGCCCAACACCACATAGCAAGAGGCTTTCTCGGCCAGCAATCACCACTATGTGGCGTTGTTGGCCGTCGATGGTAGGCGGAGCCCGGTACTGCCACAAAGACCTTTCATACATCTTGAACCTAAGCTTCGGCCCTGGTAAGCAACCCTGGACGCTCGTTGTAATTCGATTTCCGAAAGACAGATCAACGTCTCTTCGAGAGATGCCGCTGCCTGTCGGCTGTTCGATACGTCAGATGACTACCACTCGAGTGATTACTGGTGCCAACGCCATTGGACCCGGTTCCTTGGGAAACGTCAGGCGGTAATGCACGAGGACGGGCGGAGAGACGGAAAGCGGTAATCTGTGATCTGTCAGATCGTACTATCATCCTTCGGGGTCTGGGCCAACACCTTTGCCGCACCTCCCGCATCCAATGGCAATTGCCCAGGCTTGTGCCGTTGTCAACCTCAAATTCATATGGATACAAGAACATCGCTACATATACAGGAGACACGAAACGGTAGTGAGACTGACGCTTCTGCCGCAGGATTTTGCAATTTTGCCAGAGACCATTATCTCCTCCCACAGCGGCACAATTGCTGAGGAATAGTTCCTCAACTGGGACCTATACTAACTATATGGGATCCCGTACTATATATGTACTGTGGCAACCATGGAGGCTTAGTATACAAGGGCTTTGTCACTCGTCTTCTCCATCGACTCCACCACCCACGCGACTTCTGAACCTTGTTCAGCCCACATGCACCGTCCACCCGATTCCAGCGAACACACAGCAGCCAGCTGCCACCTGAATAAGTATTCGAACGGCTCCACAGTGCACACAGGCATGGAAATTATCTTGAGTTTGTAGGAGACACCGGGGCCACGCATCAATAGCATCGGTCAAGCTTGGGAGCCTGTTGAGTAATCTGGAACTCATTGGCATACACAGCACCTACAAACCGGTCTTGCGCTGCCCAATGCCTCGGCGTCTCAATTTCTAGAAGCTGACGGGTTTTGGTACAAGCTACAGGTGGCCTTCGGTGCGAGAACATCGTAAGCCGACCAGAGAGAAAGACCACCATTCCACAGCCGTCCCCTCAGCGCAGAGTTCCTCAAGAACAAGAAACCTATATCGCGCCGCAATATGTGCATGGCAGCCTTCTTGTCATTCTTGGAAAGTCAATGTTGTGTACTGGGGTACCATAGGCCGGGGCTCAGCAAGAAATGACTTCTCTCAGCGTCCTGAAGTGGCCCTCTAAAAGCCATCATCTCATAGACCAGTACCTTACACTCACACCTTGTTTCAATCTGGTCATCACTCGCAGCATCTCCCGGGCTCGTCGGTCACTACTGTTGTGCAACCTCTACAACCCAAAAGGATAGGATCGGGAGGCGGCTGCGGGATCTCTGTCATCGTGGCTTAGTTGCATCATGTGTTCATCATGAGTCTCCGCAAACCTCCTTCCTCTATCAGCGCTCGCAGCAAAGGCGGTGCCTCGTCTGTTGACTCTGCCACTCTTAGCATCGCTAGGAAAACCGTCGAAGGGGTGGCAATCAAGCACGCAGAGTCAAACAATTCCGCATCCCTCGAATCTTGGCCAAGCACTAAGTACATTGCTATTGTATCACAATGTTTCAAGCGAGGCTAGCTCATCGCCCGGGCTGAACCGCACCCGAAGGGTCGCACTAAGTTGGTGTCCTCGACCCCATTCGTTCCACTAGACGATCTCGTGGGTTGTTGTCAAACTTGCTTTTGATTGTCGGATTCTACTTTCAAAAAGCCTCTGGGGACCCGAACCAAGTAAGTAGATGGAGATCAAGGGTTTCTTAGTTTTTAGGGACAATGAGAGAAAGAGAAGATTGTCTCTGAACTAATGAGCTTCTAACCAACTAGATACGAAGCGACGACTTTCCAAGACCACGGCCGTCGATCTTTGAAAAGTCCTCCCATGCTCGAATTTCAAACCGTGTAACTCGACCGCAAAACCTGGAGGTTTGGGAGCCTATGATGGCCGGGACATTGCTGCGACTCCAGGGAACAAGTTGCGAGCCAGCAATTGACCGTGCAAGCCGATAAATGTTCGGGGCATGAACTTCCTGAATTGCTGCAAATACTGGAAGGATGGCGCTAGCTCACTTGAAGAGAGCAGATGTCAGTCCTGGTCAATCAGACCTCTACGGAGCCAAGCCCCGCGACTACGAAGCCTCGAGACAGCATGCTGTCCACGGGTATGCACATCTACCAGAGTCGTAGAAAATGAGCGCAATCCCCCAGACATTCAAGTGCGTTTTGCTCTGCTGATGCCATATGCGATCAATTCACGGACAGTGACACGTTATCAGTATCCACGCACTCTGGATTCACCAACGCAGCATAGACGCCAACCTCTCTAAATTGGCTGCACTACAGATTGGACTACACTTCTCGCTACGAAGCAATACCTGGTGACAAACAAAGCAATATGGCTTGTAAGTGGCCGTTCTGCCCTCGAGGTTGCTGCATTATCAAGCATAGCGCTTCAGGCGTCTCAGATGGTCGTCAACTTGCATCAACAGGCCTCGTATTGGTCGATTCGTCTCTCTACTGACTACATTAGACTGTATGAGACTTGCTAGCGATACGCGGCTGACAACGAGAAGCGTCTGACAGGGCTCGCCTCGTCGAATGCTACGCGGACTTCATGCGAGCTGTGTAGTCAAGGTAGTCGACTCAATACAAGCTGCAACATGTTGTCCTACCGAATGTTGTTTGTGAAGCTATGTGCCTAGCGAAGCAGGGGAAGAAGACTACTCACTTCTCAGGGGATCAGATCGGTACGTTTACGAGAGTCCAGTCCTGCTACACAGGTCTCAGAGCAATACAGCGTAGCACGAAAACCAAATTCCACTGGCTTGCGATCAAGGGCCAGTCCCAGCTCAATCGGCTTAGACGGGTTCTAGTCGAAATTCTACCAGCCCAGCTATCGGTGCTGCCAGCATTACTGCCATCAACTCAGGCCTGCCGCTTTTCGCCTAGTATCTGTGGTATAAGAATGCGCACCTGAAAACTTCGGGCAGTAATTACACCTTCTGAGCCTGTGGGGAACCGAACAGGGGGCGACTTCAGGCTACAAGGACGGGCCGAGGACAGACAAAGCCCACATACACAACTGTCCCGCCACCACTAGCACAGCTGTCTGAAAGGGAACTGGTTTGACTCGGTACCTAGGCAGTATGGCTTCCGGCATACAGCATATTTTGGCATGAGCGAAGCGTGCAACTCCTCACGGCGGTCATGATTGATTTCAAAGCATCATGGAAAGCGCTGGACTACAAAGATTGAATCCTTGGAAGACGAGCTGGGAAACTCAGGCTACGAAATCACCGGGCTTTCCTTGCTATCTGGGCCTGCAGCCACTCAAGCAAGGGGAGTGATGTCTCCCTGGACGCCCGTGTGAACCACGTAAGACTCCGTGATGATCTCGCATATGATGTGGAGTGGTCTGTTGCTTTATGCAGCTATTCATCCACTGGAACACTCGCCTACGTTCGTAAACATGGTTGGATACGCTGCTGCTGCTAATCAACAATGACGGCTGAGGTGGACGACCCGACAATGCCAACATGCTCACACCGTTTGCTAGCTCCGACTTACGGGGTTGTGTCGTTATACAGGTGCCACATGGATGCATGCGATCATGTTGGAAGAAAATAGCGATTAAAGAACCTTTGATCAGGAGTAGATCATCCTATCCCCCTCGAGAGCGTGGGCCGACTGATCTGGAATCAGGCACAATCCCACAGAACCCAGTGCTGAACTCCGCCCGAGCTGGGAAGACAGATGGGACCACCCTAAACCTAGTTGTTGGGCCACCTGGGCAATCCCCCTAGCAGCCATTTGGGTACCTAGTTAGGCATCCTTGAGTCTGCGGACCAAGCCTTAGCAGGATTGGCTGTATGGTGCTGCAATGGACGAGACTTGGCGAATCATACCACACAGGGCCTTTGCTTCTTTTGACTTGGGACGTTGTGGTCTATCATGATTCTTAACACCGCACCAACTTGATGGGAAATAGGGCCGGAAGGATGAGCAAATCTTGAACTGGCTTTTCTCCTCCGGGTTAGAGGGCCCGAGATTGCATTACGGTGGTCTGACGGTGCATGATGCGATTGGTGGACGGAAAGCAGGAAGCAGAAAGTATAAAACGTCCAAGCCCTGCACGTATTCCAATGAGGATGCTGAGGTCTGCCAATGGGCGCCTTGGGTGCTCGCCATGACTGATTGTTGCCGGCCGTCTGTTGGCCTCGTCACCCCTACACGGCCGGCCACACTGTCATGATAATCCTCATCCTCTCATCAGGCCCGATGGCAACTACATCGCCAGTGGTCTTTTCAGGGGTGGTCAGCCTGGGCACCCTGTCGCGCGTCGATAAACGACGTCTAGAGGCTCATTGGGCGACAGCAAGCCCCGGACTAACCACAGAGTACCATGGCAACTTGGCAATCATCATCTTGTGCTGCCATCAACTCCTCTTCTGGAGACACCTGGGCAGTTACTGCAAGCATCTTCCTCTTTAGCCTGGTCACGTGCGCGATGGCAGCTGCAGTTGCCCGCCTACCCGCCACGGCCCCGATTTTTCCAGGCTGAATCTGTGTTCCGGTTGGCAGTTGATCATGGGACCTGGGCACGCGAGGAAGGACAATCCATGATCGCACAAGACCAAGCAAGAGACGATGGAAGAAAACGGCTAGTGATGGAATACGGGCGGCTAGGCAGCCAGCTCCAGTAAGGAAGGCCATCTGTGAGGGTCGAGGACGGTGTGGTATACATCCGCGTTCGTTATCGCCCTGAGAGACAGGGTGCCGATGCACCTCGAGGGCTCTCTTCATGACATTTCGAGCCTTGTGCATACTGGCCATGCACCTCGCCTACGGCACCGGGGCACACACTGAGATCCTGGCCCGAGGCAATTAAGCTATGCATGCACTGGGCATTGCGGGCGCTGTTATAGCCCTCATGCTGCCACGTTGTTTGCACCCATGCTTGAGACCCAAAGACTTGCTCGACTTACACCGACGGCGGGAAAAAGCGGTGGAGCACCAGTGGTGCGATGTACCTTGTTGTCTGTACTGTATGTACCATGTATGGTACGTACTCCCACTCGTCTCGTGGCTGGCTGGCTGGCTGGCGCGGTTTCTTGCTGCAGGTCATCTCAGCAGGGTTGCACTGCGGAGGACCCGTATTGTATTATGTACATTGCGTACGGAGTACATACGGCGAGCGAGAAGCCACTGGGTCCCATCGCACTGTGCGGTCTCTGAGCAGCAGCCCTCCGGGATTCCTGTCAACGTTTCGATATCGGCCACTTCTGCGACCATCAGAACAGAGGGAGACAAAGAGGGAAAGAGAAGGCGATGCTGGTACAGGAGCACGTTACAGTCAGCACACCATCGCAACGTCTACTCTATGCCAAAGATCCTGATCTCCAGCGGCCGCTTTGCAGCGGCCAAAAACAAAGAATCTTCAGAAGTCTATCAAACCGAACGGGTGCAGTGCTGCAACCCTGCCGTATGTGGACGCAAAGTCTCGGTGCCATCGAGCAAACATGAGCAATTTATTCTAGCCGAGACATACATATCATAGTACGGGTCCATGTACTACAGTACATGGTCCTCATCGTATCACCCAGAAGAGCGATTGCGCACAGGGAGACGCACAAGGCGACACGTCTCGCCCGACCTTCCATAACAAGGTGTGGTGTCACTCATATCCTGCATGGTGGCGGGCCGCTTTCATATGGGTCCCGTGCGCTCGGCACTTTTTTGCGCTGCGGATGCGGGCTTGCTCTTTTCCTCATCACACAGGGACACAGCTTCCGTCACGAGGCGTGAAGCACAGCGCACAGCGTATCATCGGGAACAAACCGCCAGTCCGCGGCCGTGTCGGATGATACACATACATATGCAGTGTCGAGGACCGACAGGGCACCGTAGTGTAGTTGTAGTACACCCCTGGGTCGTCAAGCAGGGCCAGATATTGAGCCGCAGGCCAGCGAGCAACTGATCGAGAGACAAGGCCGGGAACCATCGAGCCATCCAGGCGAGGTTAGATGAGCAACAGCGCGGCAACCTCCGCCAACCCTGTTTTGCCATCTGCCACACGGGTGACGGCCGGCCGGCCTACCCTTCCCCGCGAGTTCTGTAGGTAGCCTCGGTCGGGCACATCCCACCGTCCTCGATACCACTAACCACACCCACACTGGAGGATAAGCAACGTGGCTCGGCAGGTTACATCGCAGATCTGGGAGAGGGCCTTCACCTGGACAACACATCGAGGTGCGATCCACAAAAGCCTCCTCTGAAACCGCGCCCTCGGGCCTGGCTCGCTGGAACCCGGCGCTGACTCGGTCCGCAGCCCTGTATCTTGGCCTTGGCGATCCATTGCGAGACGACGGGTGGGCTCGGCGCCGACACCCATTGCGGTGATGATGGCCCAAGGTGCCTATGTCAGGTTTGTAGGATCATTGGTTTGACGGGTCTGTCGTTATTGGCCTCTCTGTTACTCAATCTGACCTTCTCGATTCGGTACGATGCTTGCCTTGCCGTCAGTGCCGGCGCACCGCACACATCGGCGGCATGACCTGCTCCCGCACTCCCGTCAGATCCCACAGTCCCGGTCTGTGTGCCGTGCAAGCTCTCTGCAGCTGCCTGCTGATGAATATGGCAAAGCTTCCGGAACGGGTTCACCACATAAGGAACTAGCAACACCTGCCGCTGCGGGACGCGTGCCACCCTGGGTCATGCGAGATCAGCCACGGGCGCCATTGCCCCCCAGGCTCGCCCCCTTCTGTTACCACCCTAGCCCGACCACTTTGAATCAGTTTTTTTTGCTCAGAAATACCTTGTGGTTCATGACATGAACCCGAGCAATAATGACGAGGGCAGCGCTCAGTCTGGATAGCGAAGAACCGGTTTGTGGTGTCACGGCAATCCCGTGCATCTTCGGCAAAGCGGCGGTGAGGATGGGGAGATCAGGGAACCTGGGATATTCGCTTCGCTTCGCTCAATAACACGGTGTACGGATGCGGTAAACGAAAACACCACGTCTCACTCCCCTCTCGCCTCGACCATATCTCACAAATACTACAGTAGCATGTCACGTCTATATGGCCTGCTACGACGCAACCCAAACATGCCAAGATGCGTGCACCCGGCGGACGGCGACTACGAATGCAACTAAAGTCTTGGGTTGATGCCGGACAACCAACCCCATTGAACCACATTAGCTAACATGAACGGGCGGACGCTTACGGCTCCCGCGGGTGATGCCGCCTAACGGCTTCCGCTGCCGTACATGCCGCCGCCCGGCCTGCCGGCCTCCTCCATCGCCATTCTCGTATGGCGGCATGACATCCAATTCGGCCATGACAGGGCCGGCACTGCGGCAACCCGAAATGTGAAAGAGAGGAAGAGAAAGCCCAGAGACGCCCACTCCCGATCCTGGACCGAGCGGCGGTGATCCGCCTGGCGCTGCACATCATCATCAACAAGTGGACCTCGGCCTGAAGGCTATCTGGTGCCGTGTCTGCATGCGTATGGGTATGTGTGTGTGTGTGTGTGTGTGTGTGTGTGGCTGGCTGTCACACAGGGCCAACGGCATACTGCATAGTACCTAACCTACACGTATCTTCCGCCGTCCCAGTCACTCTGCGTATATGTGTATATCGTATATACGTATATATATATATCAGGACACCATCAATGACATAGCAGGGTCCCCCAGCAGTATGATATCTGACGGGGCCCGGACACTGGTCGCATCATCCGATGGGAATCATCCACCTTCTGGGCAGCTATCCGTGATGAGGTCTCCTTCGCTTCACCTACACGGGAAGGACGTGCCATCAGGATCAACAAGCCACTTGCCTCAACCGCCTGCAGCAGGTAGGTAGGCAGCCAGCCAGCCAGCCAGCCCGCCAGCTAGCTGTATGGGGCATACAATCAACGAGGAGGGAGGGAGCCAAGCGAGAACTTGAGAAAGAGGAGACGAAGGGAGGCAGGGCAGCAAGGAGGTGGGTCGCATCCTGCGATCTGTCGGCGTTGGGGCACACTACATACATACATACAACAGCTTGACCTGACGTCCTCGTCATCTGTGGCTTGTTCATCGTCCGTCGCAGTCGTCGTCGACGTTGTCGACCACAGACGAATACAGATACGGACACATGGAGGTAGGTATGTCTGCCCACCCAGCCAACGAACGATCCAACCAGCC
>LKEB01000039.1:95289-135630 GCA_003795295.1 Cytospora leucostoma | reverse complement strand
GATAGACTACCGCATTGTCGGGCTGGCTGGCTGGCTGGCTGGCTGGCTGGTTGGGTCTCGGTCTCGGTCTCGTGTTCTGCGTTTGACCCTCTTTGTCTACATTGCTGACGCCCGTCCGTCACGTCCTGCCCTGTTGGCGAGGCGAGGCGAGGTGAGGCGAGGCAGGCTGCGGGAGGGGGGGAGATGTGTGCGCGGGCCAGTGCATGTACCTACAGTAAGTGATGGGTAGGTATGCGTAGGTGATGTTGGTTGAGGATCGCGGGGGAGGCGCAGATGTGCAAGGAGATATCTCCCGAACGGGACAGGTGCATGCATGGATGGAAGGATGCATGGATGGGATGCGTTATGTATGTACAACGAGGGTAGCACTGTGATGATGACGGAGGTCGAGGTGGGAAATGGGGGACGGGGCAACAAAAGGTCCCCAACCTTGGGATCAATGAGGGCATAGTCGAGTTGGGCTCCTTGAGGATCGTGGTGGGTGGTGGGTGGTGTGTGGTGTGTGGTGGGTGGTGTGTGGTATGTAGTTCTCCGGGATAGAGCGGTACGGCCCTGTAGCCTCCCGCCTGCGTCTGAGCCCACCCATCCACCCTCCTTTTGCACATACGAGCGAGTTTGTCTGTATGTACGTATCATCGTATCGTATCCATCACGCAGACTACTTACTGTACGTATGATTTAGTACACCCACCCACCCAAACAACAACCCCGACAGAACCCACGCAGCTGGGAACTGGCGCCGCCTGGAGGCGCTCCTGGTCGTACGTACTGGGAATAGTATGGAGGCAGTACTGTACCGTGGTACCTACTGTACCTACATAGTACATACTTAATAAGTACGTAGTGTTGGTGAATCTAGCTTAGCCCTGCTCCGGGGGCCACATTGTGGGTTTTCCCTTGTGATCGCGGACCGATGCGAGGTGTTGCAGCTTTTCTGTCTGGGATGGGCATCCTTTTTTCGGGGTTTGTTTCCGCCACACACCCCCCCCCCTGCCTGCCTGCCCTTCGCATGTCCCTCTTTCATCTTCTCCTGTGTTACTGTACAGTAAGCAGTTATGGGAGGTAGGTGGGTAGGTAGGTAGTCTATCGACTTGGGTATTCTTCCTACCAGATTTGGTACCAACCTTGCGCTCAACCCCCACCCCCCCTGTCTTCTGTCTACCACGCAGTACCTTCATCTGTCTGTGTGACCAGCCTGGAGAGGGGATTCGGGCAGGATGCAGGTGGGGTGGAGTCTTGTTCCTTCTTTTCCCTTTCTGACCAAGCCCATCACAGCCTGCCTGGCTGCGTGGCAGGTCATGTGTCTTGGTTGCCCTTCCTTCAATGCGTACTTGATCATGTGCCATCGCTGCGTTCACTCCGGGGAGTTCGGCCTGGTTGCAGTCAGGCTGTCAAGAGAGGTTTATTACCTAGAATGGAAATGACGATATCCTTCCGAGAGGCGACACGAGGCTGAGGTCGGATTCATTCTGTGTGCGCAAGGAAGGCGAAGAGTATCCGGTCTTGGACAAAATAATCGATTGGATATATGTTTGGACGACCTCCCCAGATCCCCCCTATCTATGAAGACAGCAAAGCGGCTATTCTGGGACGGTGGGAAAAGTTTCCAGAAATGTGTCCGGCTCGGACACATTTTGACGATGCGATGCGTCATGACGCGGAAAAGTCGCCGGTGGATGCATACTTAAGTAATTATACAGAACCCCCAATCGGGAGTGCTTCATAGCGGAATCAAATTCTGTCGCGTTCCAAGTGCCATCCATGACCCGAATGGAATCACTCGCCGGTCACAACCTTCAATCCTCATCCGACACCGAGAATCGACTGACAAGGCCAGAGCCACGCTACCAGACCGAGGAAGAAGAGCCCCGGTCACTTAGACGAGGCTGAAAGCACGTGCCGCTGAAACAATGGCGGGGAAGACTGACTTCACGAAGCTCAATCAGGACCACTTCGAGTAAGTCACGGCTGATCAGGACCTCTCCTGATTCGGCAAGGGGTCCTCAAACGTCCTCAATGATTGTCTGCATGGCCTCATAATGGCACGCAAGCTGGATGGAAACTGAGGAGGCCGGCGGGCGACGCATCCTCGTCTGCGTGTCGGACAGGGGGCTGACGTGGGCATGTGAATGTCTTAGCAACGAAGCGGCCGACTATGATGCGAGGCACGAGAAGACAACTGAAGAGATTGCGAGGCGCATCGAGGCCAGGAGGGACCTCATCGGCATGGACTGGGTCGAGGATGACAGCAGCTCTGGCAGCTCTGAGGACGAGGAGGACAATGATGCCCGCAACGCACCACCACCACCACCCGGCAAGACCGTGAAGATTCTGGACTATGCCTGTGGTACGGGGTCGATGTCTCGAGTGAGTCTACTACTGATTACGAATTATCCCTCTGCGGGCCACCAACCGTCGCAATTTCCCCGTCTGATTCATAGCTTATTGACCTGCCTCGTTGCCGTTCCGTGTACAGGCCCTGGCACCCTACATCACCCAGTCTATCGGAATAGATCTCTCCGAGAAGATGGTAGCTGCCTACAACACCCGCGCGCGGAACCAGGTAAGTCCAATAGTCTCTTGGATGCTCGGTATCCCCCCTTCTCGGAGTGCCCACGTTGTAAAACTTACCGCATGTTCTTCCGGGAAGACCATACATATACTCACATGCCATGATCAAAAAAAGGGACTGGCAGAAGACGAGATGGCCGCCTACCACGGCAACCTCTGCGTGCCGGGGGACGGGGACCCAGCCGCCTTCAGGGATCCCAAGTTCTTCGGCTTCGACCTCGCCGTAGTGGGCCTCGGCTTCCACCACTTCGACGACCCCGAGCTCGCGGCGGAGCGGCTCGTCGCCCGCCTGGGGCCGGGGGGCGTCCTGATGATCATCGACTTCCTGCCGCACGCTGGGCCTCGCGGGCCTGACGCCTCGGAGGGCCATAGCCATAGCCATGGCCATGATGATGATCATCACGACCACGATCACGATCATCAACATGCTGACCATGCTCACCACCATGACGAGGGAGGTTTAGGAAAGGAGCTACACGATAGCGATTCCGTGATGGACAGGGCTATGAAGACCGTGACGCACCACGGCTTCTCGGAGGAGCATATCAGGGAGATCTTCGTCAGCGCTGGGGCGGGCAAGGACTTTGCCATTGACAACATGGGGCAAGTGGTCTTTGGGCCTCGTCATGGGAAGAGGACGCTATTCATGGCTCGAGGGACGAGGGCTTGATTCTCTTGAATAACACAATCAAGTGGACGGAGCTTTTTTTTGTGACTCGAAGGGGCTTGATACTTCATACACTGGTCAAGGGTAAAAACGATGGTGGGGAGATTATTCGGCCGACCATGTATTAGCCCTGTAGTTGACTATTGGCCAGGATTTGGAGGAGACACTGGAGGGAGCATGATTTTTCAGGGAACCATGAAGACAAGATTGTTGCATTTGTTGCAACAGCTTCCCAGCCCGCCTATCAAACAAGACTTTATCCGAGCTCTGTTTCACGTATGCGTGGTTGCTCTATCTGCAACCGTTATTGTCTGTAGGTATTTTCCTCCGGGATCGCTCGCCAAGGCATATAGAAACACCTAAACACCTAAGTAACATAACTTGACTGAGTGATCTAACAAAGCCCCATGGCGAGCACAAGCAGCTGACAGGCCGCGCAGAGGACATGAGGTGGTATGACGCAGAACCGCTCTCTGGATCTTGCCCAGACCTCTACTGCGACGATACCTTTGTATAGACATACATCTATCCGCTATATATGTACAGGCCCCAGGAGTACAAGATGCTGACTTTGGTAATCTGAACACTATATAAAGAGTGAAACCCTTTTGAGCCTTCAACTCACTCGACTAAGAGTCCTTCGAGGCCCTTCAAACTGACGACAAATACTGCTGTCGACTTAAACTCAAGTCGATAGTAAGGCTACCCCTCCCTTTTAACTGCGGCCATGGTACACAACGACTTGAAGAATTGTCAGAGATCTCAGTCTCATATCATGGCTTGTGTTCAAGATCTATGGTACTGTCCGGGAGAGACTAGCACCACGGCTCATCAACATGGCCGTTGCTGGCTTCCGCTCGCTTTGAGTCCCTGAGCGGGCATGCCTACCCGCCAACAATCCGCAAGGACCCCGGATTGCGTTAACGATACGAGTACAGGAAAGGTGTATCATCAACAGCAACTGCTGTGCCAAGCCACAACGTTGAAAGACCGGCCCTCCTGGGCGAAAATGGGGATTTACTGCCACAGCCTCCTCGTTGTTTTTACATAGGTAGGCCGTAGCATAAATGATGGTGGGCTGAAGTTCCAAGTCTCTTATTGGGATACTTCCCGGGTGAAGGCATCGTGATCCCGCCCCTTCTGCGACAACTGCTCAAAGTCGGCGCCAGGAATGTCCACAGAGCGGCTTACGGGGGCGGGTAAGAGGATGCCATCTTAGCGCTGGGCTTGCATATGGCGGTAGATAAGATTCTCAGCCCGGCAAGAGGGCACCCCGAAGCCTCCCTTTCAGCTGCACGTCCACATATTTGCCATATTCCCCAGACAGCAGCCACATCAAGACTCGACGACCCCAAAGCGCAAGCCATCGAGAGCATCCTCATACCTAGCGGGATTGTGATCCGTCAACATCGTCGCCCCGAACCTGACCTCCCTGAAGCGTGCCTCTACGTCCCTCACATATTTGAGCACGATCCTCCTCGCAGGGCGACCGATATACTTGTAGGCTTCCTTCCGCGCCTTAGGCCTGCCCCCCTCGTCAGGCTTGCCGTCGTAGTCCCCGTCGCGCTCGGCCTCGTAGCCCGGCCTGACAAAGGCGTCTCTCCGCAGCACCCTCTCCGTCTCCACCACAAACACCTCGCCTGGCGGCAGCAGCTTGTTGCTCATCATGCTCGCACGAAGGGCCTTGAATGCCGCAAACGCCCACTCCTCGTCCTCCTCGCTGACGTGGCCATCCTTCTTGGAGGCGCCACCCCTCCACTTGTTCATCAGCCCACCCTGTAGCGCCTCCCACACCCGTTGCTTGATCTCCTGCTTCGCCTCCCCGTTGTCGGCCTTGAAGGCCAAGGCCACGGCCTGGAAGTCATGCAGCACCCCAAGCGAGAGGTACGGCACCAGATCCTGCCCATGCACAACGGAAGTAATGAGCCCGCGGGTGGCCATACGAAGTGAGGTAGACATGGTTGCTGGTGGTCCGTATGCATACACGTGAATTGGGCGCCCGGAGGGGAGACATATGTGTGAGTGCGTGGATTTAGGGGTCCGATATGTCAGGAGACGACTGTGCGGCTCGTCTGAGGTGACAAAAGAAGACCCGCCGTCCAGAGGCTCGGAGAGCATAACGCCCAACAACGCCGTGACCGCGCCGCCTAGGGAGTGACCGCACAGCACGAGGCCATAATCTGGATTTTGTTCAAGCGCCGCTTTGATGGTGACCAGAACTCTCCCATCACCTCCGTATAGAAGCCTCCTCGCGGAGGCATGGACCCCCTTGTGCACTTTGTAGCTTCTCCCGCGCCAGAGGAGGTCATCATAGTCGCATGTCATATCAGCCAATACATCTTCAAAGCCCAGTGTCCCACGACAAGCCAGTACCACGGCCTTGGACTCGTCATCCAATGATATATAGTGCACGAGCGGCACACCAGTTTCAGTTGAACCTGAAGAGTCGCTACCACCCTGAGAATCGACGAAAGATGACAGCAGAATTGATTGGGGCCGAGACTGCGTGTGATGTGCAAACATGCGAAGCTCATGGTGTGTGTCATCCATCGCTTTGAGCGATGGCGGCATTGTCTTGGCAATGCCGAACACTTTGAGGAAGTGGGACCCGTAGGAGGCAGAAGAGAACCGCATGTAGCGTGTGATGTTGCGGAGGAGATGGAAGCGTGGGAATATCCTGTCGATAGTCCCAGTGCGACGGAGAGTTGACAGTGTTTCGGCATCGACAAACGGACTGCGTTGATTGTAAGGGACGAGAGACGTCTGAGAACCCGCCGTTCGGAGTGTGTATATGCTGGGCGAGTAGAGTTGTGATACGGCTCGATAACTCTGCGAGGGTGTCGGTGGAGGTTGCTGATCGTCCGATGTATCCCTTTCCGGCCTCAATTGAGCCATAGAGCTGTGCCGAGCAACGTATGTTGGAGAGACAGGTTGAAGGTTGTCGGCATAACGTAAGGAGTATGTGTCTGTCTGAGAGATGAGCGAGTCCCTTTTGCGCTCATGAACAGAGATCAGACTGCCTCGAGAGGGACTGCGTTGTATCACACTGCTGGTGTCGTACTCGGCCAAAGCTCGGGACGTTAGTGGCCCTCTGTTTGGAGCCTCTTGGGATGTTCGTGGAACTTCTAGTCGCGGAACTAACGACGAGTCACCGCTTGGTACGGACAGCTCTTGCTTTGCAGCAGCAGACGGCACTCCTTGGTGGATTTGTTGCGTCTCGCGACGAGCATCCTTCACGGGTGGGTTGCGCTTAGAATTCACCGTGGCATTCGAGGCTGCAGCCTCTTTCCCATCCTTTATAACAAGACTGGGAAGGGTCGAGGCTGAACCCCTCTTCAACGCATTGCGCAAGCCGCTCTTCTTCTCGCCCGACGAGTCGGTCGGGTTGGACGGCGCCGTGTCACCTTTTGTTCTTCTTGACAATAGTCTAGACATTGATTGCATCGACTGTTGCTTTTTACGTCGGTGGTCAGTGCTGCTTGAGGAGTTCTCAGATGCCGGGATCCTAGGGCGCTTCTGGTTCGCAATAGTCTCCGTGTTCTTCTTAGGCGGTGGCAACGGCGAATGACTATTTGTGCTGCCCTTCCGGGCTTCAACGGGGGAGCGCCGACCTTGGCTCAAGCTAGAGACACGAGCTTGAACTGCAACTGGCCGATGGAGAGTCTCGGGTGAAGATTCTTGGCGCATACGAGGAGGCGACTTTGGCGGCGGCGTGGGCGGAGTATCCTCCTCTTCGTCAGAGGTAGCGACGGTGTCCACGATATCATCCATATCTGTATCGTCAATCTGCTCCACAAATCGCGGTAAGTCCTCTTGTTGGGGTTCCCGGGCCATCTCTATGCCCCTCAACTTGTTCTTGCTGACTCGATAGACGACACGCCAGTTAGCATCTGACGGGGTGGAATCGTTCATCATTCGTTCCGAGGAGCTTGACCACGGTTGGATGCCATCTGGAAGGCGAGTCTCTTCGATAAGCTCTACTCCTGCAGGCAGGGCCAAAACACTTGGCTGCGTACCGACGATATCAACGGTAATAGTCTTCGTTGTCTTCGTTTCCGTCGTGATGGAGACCTTTGCACCAGCGGGCAGTGTACGCATGATTTGTTGCTTCAGCCGTGCCTCTGGGAGATCATCTTCTCCGTCACTACTGTCATCCGCCCCGTGTTGTCCAATAGTCTGTATCACCTCTTCGATCGGACCGTCATCGGGCTTTTCGCCCTTGCGTCCGCTACGCTGGACTCTGCCGTAGTCCATCATGTCTTCGTCATTGACTATCACCACATCCCACAGCGTCTCTTCGACGTGCAATCGGTGATTCTCTTCCTCGATGAGTTTCCAAGCGCACCTTTGGAAATAGGCCAGGCCGACCATTCCAACGATCAAGTCAAACACTCCCACCTTTTCACCCAGTCGCCCGGTTGCGGGGTTACTGAACTCGCGCCGTATCAGGGTAATAATGCTGGCTATCGCCCTGGATGACTCGGTCGAGCCCAGAATGGAGTCAAGGTAGGAGAGGGTCAACTGCGACACTTCGGAAATCGTGGAGATTGTGGCCCCAGTCAGCTGGAATCCGGCAGTGGTCCAAAAGACCACCTGGGACATTGCCGCATGTAAGCTCTCCAGGCTCTTTTCCATTACGGTCTCGGCGTCGGCCCTCCCAAGCTCGGAATGGGACCTGAGGAATGTCTCGTTGCCTGCGCGGTGCAGTATACCCTCAATGATGCCCCGTCCAAGCTCGAGGCTGGACAGAGTGGTCGCTTTGGCCGCACCGAGTCCATAGCCACTGACAACGGTACCAACACGAAGGGCGAGGCCTGTTGACCGTGTCCAGAAACTTATAGCGCTAGCGATAGGACTTGGGAGGAGGGTCCTGCTCGGCACGGGAGCAGGTAGCAATCCGCCACGCTGGGATCCGAAGTCGCCAGGCGTCGAGCTCGCGAGCTGGCTGTCCCTCTCAGGATTCTCATCCTTTTCCTGGGCTCTGGCCATGGCTGACAGGACAAGTCAAAGGCTATTGAAAGAGACACGTGCACGTTGAGGGGGGTGGCGAGAAAGGGAACAATTTCAGCTGTATGCGCGGGAACGATAACCACAGACTCCAAATTCCGTCGGCGGTTGGCGCATTGTATATGATAGCAGATAACACAGGTTCTGGCCAGGTTAGATGTCGATAGATAGATGATGGCAGAGCTATACAGTTAGAGCAGAGCAGAGCAGAGCGTAGTTGTCGACAAGGTCCAGGAGGCAAAATGACAGCATGAGAAGTGGTGTGAGTGGGAACGTTGACAACAAGTCCCGCTCTCCATGCTAATGCATGTTCACCTCATGGGATGTAGGTATTGTTTTACAGATTGGAGAGGTCGATGAGATCGAAGACGTCCAAGATGAAGCGTCTTTCCAGCATGTGAAAGTGTAATTGTATAGGTTCGAGAGTCAGAGCCAGAGATCAATTTAACCGAGGCGCTGTCGTGCCGCAGATAGCAGGGGCGATGATGAGTTTACAATGGGGCGCCTGTTTTGATGTGTTTTAGCGGAGTTCCTTCCCAGCCAGTAAAATAGATACAGGTATCGCAGGGTATTGGTAGCGACAATGACTCAAGGTACAGGATGCATAGTCTGATATTACAGTGATGTCTGCATGTCTATGCGAATCCTAGTAGGACTGAGGAGTGTTGAGTTCTACCGGGTTGTATCATGTTCGTCCGATGTATGCCCGCCCTCTGAAGCTGCTTGACGTGATGAGAACCTGAAGTAGGTACTAAGGTACCTAAGGTAATCTATAGGGTTAGGTGATTAGCATTGGGGTTCAGGTTCAGGTTCAGGTTCGGAACCGGAGGTAGGAACACATCGACAGTCCGAGGGTGACATCATCACACCCATGTAAGCACCTGTATGTACTTGTACCTACAGCATGTTGCCTGCTCGCAATAGAGACCCGGGACAATGCGAGCTACAGTGTGTTCAAATATCAAAAGACAAGATGGCGCTGCAAGAAAGATTCAATGCTTTCCATTCGCTCGACTGCGGCCAAGACTGGTGAACCGTAAGGGCTGTGTGTGGCTGTGGCTGTACTATGTAGGATCCCGCTGCTTTGGGACAAAAATAGCACCCAGCACTCAGCACTCAGCACCCGTTCAGGGGGAAACCGCGGGATCGACAACTCTAACAAACGTGGTCGTGGAACAAACCCGACCCGACTGGCTGTACCTAGTCCATGTCTAGTCTACACTACCTACTTTGTACATAATTGATCTTTGTTACCTCGACACACGAACCTCGACCTCTTGCCCTCCTTGCGCATCTCCCCACGTCGCTCGCTCATTCACTGCATTTCCAGCGTTGTTACTGCAATCGCTACTGCTATTTAGTTTTGACTGTTCGCTGATCTCAGCTCAAAAGACCCGTACCACCGCCAGACATGGACAACACGACACAGACCGCCACGGCACCAGCAGCATCTGCTTCCACCCAGACCACGGGAGCTGCTGCTGCCAAGACGAACGGCACCAGCAAGGTGGATGTAGGCCTCTTCGGTGACGACCTGATCTCCCCTGATGTCGCCGCCGCTCTGCCCCAGGGCTACAAGATTCGCGCCCTTCGGCAATCCGACTACCACGCCGGCTTCCTCGAGTGCCTGCGCGTCCTCACCACCGTTGGAGATATCAGCGAGGAGCAGTTCGCCCAGCGCTATGAATGGATAAGCAAGCAGGATGGAGGATACTATATTCTGGTCATTGAGGATGGTGGAAAGGTGGTCGGCACAGGCGCGCTCATTGTTGAGCGCAAGTTGTAAGTTGTGACCACCTCTTGCATCCCAGCCCGTCCGAGGTCGCAAAGATGCATACACGTTAAGCCCCTTTCAAGTGGTGGGCTCGTCCAGTGTCTGTACTAACAGAAGTCGGCAATTAGTATCCACAGCCTCGGCTCCGTCGCTCACATCGAAGACATCGCCGTCGCAAAGGATCAGCAAGGAAAGAAGCTGGGCCTCAGGCTGATCCAGGCCCTCGACTTTATTGCCGACAAGGTCGGCTGCTACAAGACCATCCTCGACTGCAGCGAGGCCAACGAGGGCTTCTACATCAAGTGCGGTTTCAAGAGGGCGGGACTCGAGATGGCTCACTACCACAACAAGCAATAAGTTCACCCTCTCTGCGCACCCGTCGTCGTCAAAAGACCTTCTTCTCGTGTACAAGTATGATGGGGTTACGGTGTCTCTGATGACGACGGAGGCGCATGGGTTGAGAGACCCAAGACTGATGGCTGGCCAGAACCACGGAGCCGAAGCTGTGATTATATATCGATGTCATGATCCTGCAGTGGCTTCGGGGATTACCACAGGAAGCACAACGACATTCTGGAGCACCAAGGGGTCCACTCGAGCGGGGCGAGGTCTGACAAGGCATTGGGAAGAGAGCTGAGGGTACCACGAGTCTGCCACTGAAGTCCGCATCACGCACGTGCGGTCCTGAGAGATGCCGGAGACCATTCGTCGCGGGAGAGAAGGCAAGATGAGGATAAATCCTTTTTGGATAATAAGAGTATTCCAGTGTTTCAGATATTGGATCAGACACTTCGTGGGTTTCACGTTGGCAGTCGGCCAAGTTCGAATTTGATCGATTATGACGCATTAGGTAGTTCGGACGTCTTTGTCTGTGAGTCCTGAAGGAGCGGGAGGCCGGGGACACGGCGGAGGTCCAGGTCCCATGGTGCCGAAGCCAAACCTCGGCGATGAAGGTCTTCCTGCTCAAATCTCGAATCGAAGCTGGCTCGTCTGACTACAAACTGGCACTTCGGGCTCCGAATATCTGGGGTTACACCAGCCAACCATTCTGGTCTTCCTGCATCTCGGCACAACGTCACATGGTATGTTGCCGACGGGATGTCTCTGGCTGGCCGAGCTGACCGAGCTGACCGAGCTGGACTGCACCACCACTGCACCGCAGCTGCAGCATCGTCATGGCACTGCAAGTTTGTCTCATGCACATCAGAGCGGCAGCTGCCATGGGAACATCCCCTCCAGCATGTGAGGCATGTGTGAAGCATGTGAAGCGACTAAGTACCCTCTCGGACAGGTACCTTTGAGCAGAGCGCGGGACACAGACCTTCTGGTCCGAGACGACCCAACTCCAGGGCTTACATGTGCGCAACTGACTGCATCGTAAGCCCGTGCTGATTCCATGGAGAAACGTATAAGTGTACGGTCACCCCCTTTCTTACAAAAGTCCCGCTTTCTTCACCAAACTCTAAAACAGTCTCTCGCCGAGCTTCTACGGGGTTCGAGACGCACACAACGCACCCTTTGGTCCGACCTCCGCAACACCATATCGCCCAAGAAACCCCGAAGCCACTGCCACGTGCCGACCCCGGTCTTACATGCACCCCGGAGATCCCCAGCCCATAAGCTGTCCACCCACAAATTAACTCGCACTCTAACTTGAGTTACCTTACCCCAGTACCCCTAGTGCCTTGCTCATAGGCAGATCATATCCTGTTTCTGTCTCCTCTTATCTAATCACTCACCCATCGGTCGGAGTCTGGGTGCATCGGGTCGAGCGAGATGCACCATTCGAAGCGGAGGCTCAGTGGCAACGTGGAGGATGACGAGGGATACGTAAAGGATCTGTACTTGACCATTGACAGGATCCGGCTCGCATCGCTTCGGGCAAAGTAAGACATTCCTCTTTCGGCCTCGATCTTGAGCACGAGCACATCTGCACCTGCACCTGCACCTTCGGACATAAACTCCGTTTGCCCGTCCTCGATCAGGACTAATACCACACCACCGGACTCTGTCCCCCTCATTACTTCGGCCTGTCTCATATTCCCGTCTTGTCTTACTGTTTCTTGACTCTAGCTTACACTAGATCTCTTGCTTCTTATTTGTAACAGAGTTCGCCGTTTACTCAGCGACGACACTGGCAGTCAGCCGCATATCCGGATCCGGAGGTGCAGTGTAGTATATCAGAAGCCCACCGGCGAGTTTTGCAAGTACCACATCAATAAGGTCGTGTCCTTTCACACCACATAAGATTACACACCATAATATCACACATCAACAATTGCATCGGTCATCATCGGCCTACAGAATAACGAACCAGAGATAATCATGACGTCTCCCTTCATCCTTACCCCCGAGACCTCACCAGAACCTGAGGAGCCCGCCCAGTACAAGTCCCTGTACCAGGCCACAACCCAGAAACGCAAGCGATCATGGCCCGTCGTCGGCGTAGAAGGGTCCGTCAAACCTGGAGCCCTCCGGGCAGTGTGGGAGAATGACTGGAAGCCCGCATGCAAGAAGGGCTCACACCCCTTCCAGGACGGCAGACTCGAGGACTTCGAGCCCATCTTCGACGACCTGATCGAGGCCCACGTCGACGACCCCACCTCGCCGGAATACACCCTCGCCTTCCTCTCCAGGGCCCAGGAACTCTCCCTCGAGGCCGAGGACGCCCTCGCGCGCGGCGACCGGGGCCTAGCCTCAGAGCTCTACCTCCGCGCGTGCGCCGTACTGCGGATCGCCCGGCTGCCGCGATCCCAGGAGAAGGAATGCTCCGTCAAGCAGCGAGCTTGGCAGTTCCAGAAGTCACTGTACCTCAAGGCGGGGAAGCTCTGGCACAGCCCACTGGAGGAGGTCATCATCCCGCACATCCACGACATCAAGACTCAAGACTGTGACGTATATAACTCCCGCACCAGGATCGTCAGGCCGCGCATCCCCCTGTACGTCCGCCTGCCGGCGGAGACGCTCGACTTCGGCCGGACGTGCCCCGCCGTGCTCATCGTCAGTGGCGACGACCGCACGGCGCACACGCGGCAGTGCGGGGAGGCGCTGCGCAGGGGGTGGGGCTGCGTCGTGGCGGAGGTCCCTGGGGCGGGCGACTGTCCCGTCTCCGCGGAGGAGGGAGGGGATGCCGCGGACGGGCTGTGGAGCTCGGTCCTGGACTGGATGAAGGCCATGAGGGTGTTTGATATGGACAGGGTCGTGGTGTGGGGGTCGGGTGAGAGTGTGGTGCGCATGGCGGGCACGCATGGGGATAGGCTGGGGTGTTGTGTCGCTGTGTTTGGGGATGGTGGTGAGGGGGACCTGCCCATGCTAGATGAGGTCGTCTCGTGCAGCGTGTTGGTTGTTACTGGTGGTGGGGAGAGTTTTGAGTCGGATGGTCTTGGAATGCCGGTTGACGATGATGATGGTCTTGATGATGGTGATAACAACTTGTCGCTGTTCGAGTATGGCGCCCCTGACACCTCGGTGGTCCAGTATCCTAGAGCTGATAGCCGGGCGGTCTACGATTGGGTGGGGAAGGCTTTTGACTCGAAATGAAGAGATGGATGCTAGGCTTGTATTGTATTTCTGTTTGATCTATGTTGGGAAACATCACTCTGGGAGGCGTTGACTTGTGGGAGTTGGGAAAAGGGAAGCGAGCGGTTCTTTGTTTTTTATTTGTGGCGATACCTCTATATTACTTGATTCTGATATCCCAACACAACCTCATCTTCAAAAATCTACCATGACCTTCAAGACCAGATTCCCCTCGTCGTCCTTGACCTTGCCAGCCGTGTTGAACGCCTCCGGGATGCTATCCAGTGACTTGTACCTGTGGGTGATCAACTCCTCCACCGGCGGCAGCAGGGGGTTCTTGCTCGACAGCAGCTCGATCACCCGGGGGTAGGTATTCGCGTATCGGAAGACGCCGACCAGGTCGACCTCCTTCAGTGACGCGGCGGATATGGGTAGGGTCTGGATGGGGTTGCCCATGCCGATGATCATGATCTTGCCGCCTGGTTTCGTAGCCTGTACATATTTTATATTAGCGTCAGCTCTGTGAAGGGGTTGAAGAAGTAAAAGAAGGAAAAAAGAAGAAAACAAACGAATTGGAAGGGAAGGAATGTCATAAGGGCATGCAAACTCACATATATAGCAGACTGCAAACACCTCTCCACGCCAGTACACTCAAACGTAGCATCCACCTCCCCAATCTCCTCCTCCTCATCCTCCTCACTCCCACCCCCACCCCTCCCCTTGACCTTCGCTGTCCTCACCAACCCCGCAACCTCCCTCGCAAACTCCAACCCAGACTGAACATCCACAGGCCCACCACCACCACCACCACCACCACCACTCGGCACCACGACCCCAGCATCCGCAAACCCCCTCTCGAGCGCCCACCTAACCCTATCCCCATTAACATCCGCCACGACGACCCTCCTCGCCCGCGAGACCGCCTTACTAACCGCACAGCACAGCAGCCCCACCGCCCCAGCCCCAAACACCAGCACCGTCGCACCAGCCTCCCCCAGACCCGCGCGGTCGCCCGCGTGCAGCGCCACGCCCAGCGGCTCGGCCAGCGCCCCCAGCTCCAGCCCCACCCCCTCGGGGAGCCTGTGCGCGTAGGCGGCCGGGTGGGCGATGACCTCCTGGAGGGTCCCCTGGGCGTGCGGGAGGCTGCCCTTGGCCGAGGAGCGGAAGCGCATCTCCCTGCAGATGTTGTACCGCCCCGCGGCGCAGAGGGCGCACCCCCCGCAGGGGAGGCCGACCTCGAGGGCGACGGGGTCGCCGGGCCGGAGGTGGGTCACGCCGGAGCCGACGGCGGTGACGACGCCGGCGGACTCGTGGCCGAGGGTCAGGGGCTGCCGGACCTGGATGTCGCCGTTGCGGAAGTGCGTGAAGTAGTGCAGGTCTGAGCCGCACAGGCCGGTGGACTTTATGGCGACGTGGACTTCGTGCGGCGCTGGGGGTGGGAGGGGGCGTTCTTCCTTTGGGTTTGTGGGGTTACTTGACTTGGTTCACGTGAGAGTGTGTGAGGGTGTGTGTATTGACTTACTACCTGGAGGTCTTTGGCTCCGTGGAGCACAGATGCCCTGACCGTCTGTGTTGTTGACATTGTGAGAGCTCGTGTGGAGAAGGGTTTACAGATGTAAGTAGGTGTCTACGTGAAGGTATCGCTGAGCACAGCGGACATGAAGATCATGATGAGAGAGAATGTCAGATCAGAGCGGATAGCTTCAAGTCTAGAAACCTCGACCCAAGAGAGAGCATATGCATGTGCTTGTGGAGCTTGACTGTAGCCCATTGCGACTGATAGACTAACGTGATGACCCTTGCTGGCCTGGCTGGGCCTTGCTCCGATGAGCCAGAAATACGGGAATATCTACTGACTGGCATACTGACATACTGGCTTACACACCTCGGGACCAAGAGCCGAACATGTATCGAGGTGCGATGGCCCCGAACGAATGAACGGAGCACCGTCACCGGCAAGGTCACCAGTTCTCTTCTCGGCTAGGCGAAGTCAGATAATATGTCCCCATCTACCCCGCGGGGGTTTATCGGGTCGACTGTCGACTAATACGATATATCTAAATTATACGATGGCCATCCGGGCCTTTCTCGGCGGCTGGTCCATGCAGTCACACAGTCACATTGCACGCTGCTGCACTACAACTTTGTGATTCTTCCGTACTGTGGCTGAGACTGATCTGAACGGTTCAACGGCTAGCTGGTTCCATGTTGTTAACGGATGAATATAGAACACAACGACCTTGGATTTGTCTGTCAAGGGTAGAAAACCATACTGTTACATACTACTAAGTATATGTACTCGAGTACTGGATTCCTCCAAAACTCCACATCGACGTCAGCGGGGAATTATCCTGAGTGTTTTATGTACAGGACTGTACTGCAGCGTACCGCTGTCAACGGTAATCAGGCAAATCACCACTGTGGTACAAGCAGTACATATACATATAACTCCGCATGAAGCCCCACGTGCGCCACCCTATCAATCATCAACACTCACTAACAATTTTACTTGGGGACTCTGTGAGCAGTTGGGGTAAGATGAGGGGTAGAGGGGAAGTGGGGTTATCCTCGCCGATGTCAACCACCGATAATTCACTGTAGCACTCTCTTCTCTCAGCTCTCTCAGGTGACCGCCTGCATCGGAGGCGTCTCAGTCGTGTTATGTTGTGGCTTCAGTCATGAGATTGACTGTCGAGATCCAAACATTACTTACATACCTATCATCGAGTACAGTATTGGCTGGTCAGAGCAATCATGTATGTGACGTGACCGTGACGGACCCTGTAAGATGAATTGATAAACTCCGAGAGACAGACAGACAGACAGACAGACAGAGAGAGGGCGCGTTTGGAATATCCACCCTCCACAATTAGAAGCAATCGTGAACAACGCCTCCTCTTTCTGGAACGCACGCATATATACATGCATACCTGAGTATATACATATACCACATAAGAGACACACCAAGACAAACATGGCCCCCGCCACGAGCGCTCTCTTCTCGCTCGAAGGCCAGACAGCCCTCGTGACAGGCGCCACAAGGGGCATCGGCCAGACCGTCGCGATAGCCCTAGCTGAGGCCGGCGCAGACATCCTCCTCGTTCAGGTAAAAAACCAACCACCCCCCACCTGGAAAGGATCCCAGATCACCACTAGAGAGCTCACACACCTTACTCACTCACCCACAACAAAACAGAGAGACACAAGCAACCACACAACCCTAGAAGCAATCGAGTCCCTAGGCCGCAAGGCACGCATCTACCCCGCGGACCTCGCCTCGCCGGCCGACGTCGCCGAGCTCATCCCCACCATCCTCTCGGACGGGTACCAGATCCGGATCCTCGTCAACTGCGCGGGGATCCAGCGGCGCTTCCCGTCCGAGCGCTTCCCGGACGCCGACTTCGCCGAGGTGATCCAGGTGAACCTGAGCGCGCCCTTCGCGCTCTGCCGCGACGCCGCCGCGCACATGCTGTCGCTCCCCGAGCACAGCACCACGGGCCGCAGGGGCTCCGTCGTCAACTTCGGGAGCCTGCTCAGCTTCCAGGGCGGGGTCACGGTGCCGGCGTACGCGGCGAGCAAGGGCGGGGTGGCGCAGATGACAAAGACGTTCGCCAACGAGTGGACGGGGAGGGGGGTCACGGTGAACTGCGTGGCGCCCGGGTATATCGCCACGGATATGAACGAGGCGCTGCTGGCGGACCCCGTGAGGGAGAGGAGTATCTCCGAGAGGATACCGGCTGGGAGGTGGGGGGCGCCCGAGGACTTCAAGGGCCCGGTCGTGTTCTTGGCTAGTAAGGCTGGGGGGTATGTCAGTGGGCATACGTTGGTCGTTGATGGTGGGTGGATGGGCAGGTAGGGATATCGTATGTAGGTAAGGTAGATTGTTGGCATGGATATGTGGCAGCGTTTATTTGTGTGCATAGAGGAGAGCAGGGTCAGAGTATTTGGGCTGGATCGTCATGGAGCCGTATGCCAATATTCCATATAAACCTCTCATCCCCAACTGCTACGCGACCCTATACGCTCGTGGCAATGCCTTGTTCGCGAAGGCTAGACGCCCTCGACTATGGCACCTGGTGCGGACAGCCAACTGCTATAACCTACGGACATTGCTGGAGATTGGTGGCATCGTAGTACTGCGACATTCCGTTTGATCAGTTTTCTCGGCTCGAATAGTGGCGTTGAATGAGCATTATCTACTGGAAGGGTGGCTTTCCCGTACTGTCGTGTAAGTCGTTTTCATCATCTACCTCCTGCCAAGCACTCCCAATAACAAAGATGAGTACAGGTTGGAACTTGAGATGCCATAATATAACCAGAGAAAAAGAAGAAACAAAATAAGATAAAAAATAAATAAAACACAGAAAGGAAGTATAAAACCAGGTAGGCAAAAAGAAAAAGGCAACACCACAAAGACCTTCATAATATGATTAGCAAAAAACTCCCCGTGGGCTCCTCGAAGGGAGCCCGTGGTCACGAAAAGCTCTTTGGGCTTTTTGATGGTTCTACGATTCTACGATTGAACTCCTGGCCTTGAGGCTGAGAGTGGTAAGGGTGGGTAGGTTAACCGTGGAGGTTGCAGGTGTAGTGTGGCCGCTACACCAGCTACCCCCAGGTCGAAGTGATGGGGGCTTATTGATGTTTATGAGGAGGGTGAGGGGGAGCGGAGGTAGCAGTGTATCGCGGGGCTTGGGCTTGTGCAGACAGGAGAACTGCAATGTTCTGGCAGGGCTGTGTTTAGGGTGAGCTTCAGGTCGACCATCGTGTCCTTATTCCTTCTAGTCTTTCCTAGAGGGGTGATATGTTGCTGAAGGGGGAGGGTTGTGGCTCGCATGGGATTCTGTATCGTGTATGACCGCGCAGGATAAACATCTTCTTGAGATCCCCACGTCATTACTTGTATAGGTAGCCAACATCATCGACCATCTCAATGAGGGTCCCACCCTTCCACCACCGACGCTCACCGAGATTACGCGGATAATCGACCTCCTTGACGCAACTGTCCCAGTGCTTGCTCCTCCCCCGCGCTGGTCACCATCAAGACAGGGGCAGAATATCTGCATGTGCAACAAGATCCCCGAGATATTATAGTCAGGCCCGCCCAGACAAGAAGCCGTCTCTGCGGTCTTTTGATCCGATTTCATCATTCGAAACTCTGAGACACAGATGCGATACACGGGCTCTTTCCGGTTTTTCAGACGCTTCGCTATGTCAGTAATCATATAGTTGCTCACCTCGCTGCTCACCTCGCTGCTCACCTTGCTGCTCACCTTGCTCACCGTTGTTTCACCCTTCACCGTGTTTCACCCCTCACCATGTTTCACCCTTCACCGTGCTCACCGTCCACCTGGCTCACCTCCACCTCGCAGCTCACCACCTTGCTGCATACCACCTTGCAGCTCACCACCTTGCTCCCTTACCTTGCTCCTCACCACCTCGCAGCTTACCACCTTGCAGCTCACCACCTTGCTCCCCCACCTTGCTCCCCCACCTTGCTGCTGCTCCCCTCCTTGCAGTTCACCACCTCGCAGCTCACCACCTTGCTCCTCACCACTTTGCAGCTTACCGCATTTACCTTGCTCACCTTATTCACCTTGCTCACCGTGTACACCGTCGTTTCACACTTCACCGTCGTTTCACCTTCACCGTCGTTTCATCCTTCACCGTGCACACCTCGCTCACCTTGTTGACCGTACTCGCCATGTTCACACCGGTAATAGCAACGAAAGCAACTTTCTTATAGATCGTGATTTTGTAGTGGTATAAACCAGGCGGGCTCGAACCCGCCGCCATGCATCCATTCATGGTTCTTCTGAGCATTATATCAAGTACGCCGTAAAGTCTTCTCTCCCCATGCGCAAAGTGCTTCAAGTGCTCCTCTGCGACCCAGGGCAGTTCATCAACAGCCATTGCGGTGTTGTTACAGGAAAGAAAGGAAAAAAGGTATCGCAAACTCCTTAAATAACGATGTCTATCCGGCAATCAAAACCCATAGTCTAGACAGTAATATTAGCTGAGCGCTCGTTGCCCACGATGGGAGGAAGGATAGCGGGGGCAAGGGTAACTCACAAGAAGAAAATCATCATGACGCCGAACATCTTAGCAAACAGCCACCGGTTTGATGATACACGTCCCCAGTACTTGAGAAGTTCCCTCTGCGCGCCGCTCACGTTGTCCACCACGTCCTCCGTGTTGGCATCGATCCGCTCGATCATCTCGGACTGCTCCGAGACCATGGATGCCAGCTGCCCAAAGATGCTCCCGAGCTCCGTGATGGTCTTCTCTATGGCCTCGATGGCCTCGCCCCGCTGTTGTATGTACGTGTTCTGCGGCTGCGCCTCCTCCATCATCAACAGCTGCTGGTCGCCCACCGGGTTGAGCGACAGCGTGTCGGCCCCGCCGCCGGGCGCCGGCGTCCCGGACTTGGGCGTGCCGTAGAGCGGGGACGCGGACTGCTGCAGGGGCAGGTGCGCCTGCGTGGAGACGGAGCTGAGGAAGTTCTCCTGCCGGCTCCGGCTGGCCTGTATCGTCCTGGTGCGCATCTCCAGCGTCTCCCGGAAGCTCGCCGACACGTCCGTCAGCTTGCCCTGCAGCAGGAGGACGACGTTCTTGTTGTGCTCCGACTCCTGCGACCGGCCCCCGTGCTGGTGCTGCGACGACGACCGGACGACGTCCTGGAGGCCCGCGATGTTCTGGTTCAGCGACGAGAGGTCCTGCTTGATGACGAAGGTGAGCTCGTTGATCTCGACCGGGTTGTCGAAGAGCGTCTTGCGCCGCGCGAGCTGTGCCAGCTTCTCCAGCTTGCCCATCGTCGCGCTGATGCCCCGGCCTATCTCTGCGGCCTTGCGCGCGAAGTCGGACCGCCGGGGTTGTCGGGCGGGGCCATCTGCATCGGCCTTCTGGGCGTCGGAGAGGAGGGACCGCCGCTGGGAGCCGACCTTGGCCTGGGCTTGTCGTCGTTGGGTCTGGGTTAATATGGACTTGAACTATCGGGGTATCGTGTCAGTCGGTGTTGGTACTGGCAGCCAGCTGGCCAGGGTAGACATTGAGGTAGCGTACCTCTGCGGTTCGATCTTGGATGTTTGTGACGGCCATCCTGACAGTCGTTCTGGATTATAACGGTGTAAAATAGTTCTATGGCGTAAGGAAAACGCTCAAGGGAGTGACTCGTAGGTGCTGCTGCCGACGGAAGCGCAGCAATTGGAGATGAAGCGACCTGCGCGGCTTTGGGAATCGACACAAAAGCGAAGTGATGATATTCTGGATGGATATAGCGGATTCGAGATGATTCGTTGCCCGTCGCTCGTGATGAATTCGTACCGCAGGCTAGGTATCAGAGAGTTCGCATGCGATAGGCACAATCAGGTTCTAGGCTGTCGTGGACGTTGGTGATTGTGATAAGCTTTGAATGTGGAGGACGAGCCGGTAGATACTGGCGCGGTTGACGCAAGTCGCAGATTGTGGGCCGTGGGTCGCAGCAGCCGAGTTTCGTATTATTAAAAGAGTTGGTAACTTGGTACGTTCCCTTAAGTCTTGTATATGGATGTTTCTGTTGGTTCCGTTCAAAATACGTTGCCTATTATTACAATCGGTGTGAAGTGGACAAGTGGTGAAAGCCAAACGAGAGAGAAATCGATCCGAGGTTAGTCGTCGCACCTTATAGTGTAAACTAGAAGATACGTGGTGTTGTTTCGGACAAAGCCAGCTATAAGATACTTCCCTACACCAGCATGCCGCAGCGCTTGTGTCAGTTTTGGAGGGTGCCTCAGGCACTGAGAGGACACCAAGCACACCCAGCACTGTACCTTGCAGTCATCATCAGCCATTACGAATGAGGCACTCGCGCATTGCACTGCCATTCAGCCACTGCGTACCTAATTTCTAATTATGTACAGTACCTAAGAAGTGTACGTAGACCACATGCGCAGATGCGTACCTAGGTATACCCTA
Organism: Cytospora leucostoma; assembly: GCA_003795295.1. Lineage (NCBI taxonomy): Eukaryota > Fungi > Ascomycota > Sordariomycetes > Diaporthales > Cytosporaceae > Cytospora > Cytospora leucostoma. The sequence goes on along the minus strand of LKEB01000039.1, from coordinate 114,142 downwards.
ATATGAAGTTCAATCGCATGACCCCTTTTATCTTCCTCAGCCCTGCACTCCTGAATATCGCAACACCATCGAAAGTTACACGATTGTCACGACTCGTATGGCATATGAATCGGAAGCAAGGCCGCCTCTTCGTTGAAAACATGTATCTCTGTAGCATAGCTGCATAATAGCCAGCGAACAGTAGTGTACCCTTTGGCCCACCTATGTACCTATTGTTAGGATGCAGGGCCGAGTGACTGCCGAGGCTGGATTGAGGGGTCATCCATGATTCCTGCATGCGAAAAGAAGAAAATACCTTGGTGAATATACTCGACCTACTGTATAGACTAATTTTGCATGTATATATTACTGGCGGGCCTAGATAATGTATGGTCAATGGCACACCATGTCCCTAGGTAGTCTCACCAGATTCAACGGCATCCTCGGTTCAGGGGTAATCAAGAAGCGCGACATCCATCCAGATCTAAGTATCATGTATCTCATGTATGTAACGGTGACACAAGACGTCATCCGCCGACAAACAGGGTGTGCCCAAGACGGATGACGGCGCACTTGACACCGTTAACCTCTTTGTGATCGCTTGACGAGCTTGCCAGCTTTTCTTCCTTTGAGGCGAATCTCCACTGGTATATGATACGGATTGGTGCTCAAGTATGTACGAATCCGTGATACTAGGTAACTTACATACCTACTACCTACCTGGGTAGCTACGGTAATTAATATAGCACGGATCCGTAGTGTATATGTCCCTTGTAGGCTCTGAAAGGGTCTGAAATGGGCCTCCGCAGATCGACGCCTGAACCTGGACCTGGTCCGACCAGCCGTTTTTCCTCAGCAAATTTATGTACACCATTTCCCCAGACAACCTACACCCTGAACATTTCCAAATGCTCCTCTCTCTGCTCTAAATTATCTGTCTGCCGCGCGTCTTGGGAAAATCTGCCGCGTCTTACTGTGACTCCCTGTATCCTTTCGAGAGGTCGAGCCCGTCTTTGTTTCAAGCCCATGTGGATCATCACGAGAGGAAGCATTCCGCTTGGGTTCCTTAATTGTCTTTAAACCCCTTGTCATCTCAAGCGCTCCACCCGATCGATCTAAGTGAGTGGCTCCTCCACGACTCGACTCGTCACTCCTCATCGCAGAGTGCACTGCTTCCTATTATTGCTAGTCACTCGTTCCTGTCCTGCGCCGTTGAACCACCCGCTGCGCTGCCATACATTGTTCCACAGCCTCTCGTTTGCAGCGTCGGACAACTGCAACATTGCCCCCGTTTCGCGCCACGTCACGAGGCGAATATCGGAACACCTGAGTATGTCTGGTTGGTGACTTTGATCGAGCGCATCACGGTGACCCTTTCGAGTACAAGACCGGGCCAAGTTTGTCTCAGCGCACTTCGCAAGAGAGCGAGACACGAACATACAGAGCAATTAGCGAAGGAGGGGGAAAACAAGACGAAGAAGCCATGATGGAGTCCCAGAACTCATCGTAAGTCCATGTAACCAAGTCGTCTTCCATGTTGTGTGTGGCACAGCGTATGCCCTCCGATTGCCCAGGTTTCTAACTCCCCGCGTCATCGTGCAGAACCCCAGCCGCTCCTTACGGCCTCAATCCAAACCAGTATAAGGTCAATGTGAGCCGACAAAAGACGAGGAAATGGGTCGAAGCCAAGGCGCAGAATTATGATGGCGACGATTGGGGAGCAGAGGATGAATACGACGAGTACGATAATAACGATGACGGCACTGACACCGGCCGCCCGGAGTACGACCAACCTGCCCAGCAACAACCGATACCACAGCCACAGAGGCCAGGCAGGTTGACGGCAGGACTGCGCGCAATCTCTGCAGGTGGTCCGTCGACACCTACAACGAGCCTGAGGCCGAGCGAGCGGATAGCCTTGGAAAGGCAACAAATGGCTGCGTTGCAGAGGAGTGTGACAGGGCCGCCCGCACTTCACATCCACACACCACCTCGAACGCAGACGGCGCCGATACCGCAGGTTGCCGGACCGCCTGAGCCACCAGCAGCCGCATCACAGCCCTTCCCACCGCGGAAGAGCAGTATGGCGAGCTTGAGGTCAGACTCGCCAGCGGAAGGGGTAAGATCGCCAGCCTCAGCCACAGGATCTCCGACGATAGTCAGGCCCGCTGACATCTACAAGAGGATTGACCAGGAGAAAGAAAAAGAGCGGAGGTCGCTGGAGTCGGCGCGCCGGTCTAGCCAGGACAGTATCGGACGAAACAACGGCGAAAATGACCAAGCGACGAACCACACGCGGCGACCGAGTTACGGCATCAATGACGGCGGTGACGGTAATGGCAACCTGCGACCTCTAGAGTCAGTGGCAGAGAGAAAGAGCGAATATGGATTTGACGGGTTGGTAGTCAATGCTGGCGACCCGCCTCCACGAGATGCGCCGTATAATATCGAGTACGAGACGGCGAGAGAAGTGCAGCCGGGAGCAGAGCCTTCGAATCCATCCCAACCTCAACCGCTGACATTGCAACACCCACAAGCCAGGAAAGAGCTACCTACAGAAGTGGAGCCAAGCAAACGTTACTCAACCAGCCCAAAGCTGCCGCTCTTGTCACGTCTGTCTGGATTCGAAAATCTCTTTGGCTCTACGGGTTTGGGTTTAATAAGCGATTCGTCGAAGCAGCCCAACCCACCTGCAGAAGCCACGACAGATCAGTTACAAACTTCCTCTACCATGGCTGATTCCGGTGGTGAGCCCGCAGTGCGTAACCCTGCCTTCCCTTCCGCCGCTCCAGCGGGATCAATCCGTCCGCCACTGCCTGGAGGCTGGGTCACAGAGACGGCTACACCAGGAGAATTGACCACCCCTGGCAGCGAAGATGCCAAGTACGGCGGTGACCCTGCTGTCAACACCAACGATGACGGGACACCAGAAAATGGCCAGGCAAGACCAGCACCATCACAGACTACATCACCGGGCGAAGGGAGTGCGGCACATGCTGGTGATGGGACCCAGTTTCACAGCTCTGGTCGGTCTTCGCCTGTCGAGCTGCCGCCCCTCAGAGCTACACCTAGCCCAGAGGCTACCAGGGAGCGATCCGCCCTTCAAGAAGAATCAGGAGGTCTTGCCTCAGCGAATGACAGTCATGACGGAGAGGGACTCCGGCCTACATCTGATGCGAATGGTCTTGCTATAGCTCCTCTACAGCCGCGCAAAGGTTCGGCGCCAGAGTCCCCAGAGGACCTCCGACCCCCCATCCTGAGAGTGGAAACCTACAGCAGCTCGCAGGGCAATTCGTCGCCACTCAAGGAAAGCGATTTCCTACGTGACGAAATTATGCGGAGCCTCAGCCCGGCTCGTCAGGCTGATGAGTTTATAAAACCTCCCCAAGATGAGGGTGCGCCGCGCGAGAGTGCTTACTTGAGTGATGTCTACGGAGACTACTGGTCTGGGGACGAGGATAAGCCGGAGGCCGCGGCCACTGCTGAACAAAGAGCAGAAGACCCCGGCGAACACGAACCCAATACCTCTACGGTCCTCGAGGAGTCTAGTATAACGCCAACCCCACCTGCCCACACGTGGACTTCCGAAACTCCTTCTAGCGCCGAGTCAACAGCAGCTCCTGCTGTCGTTCCAGGGACTGACGACTCTAGTCCGGTCCAAAAACGCTTCTCGTGGGAGGAGGGTGCTGAGGCACACAACTCTGCACCGCCATCGCCTACAGAGCAACCGCTTCCCGGATCATGGCCAGAGGGCCCTGCGGACCTTGCAAGCCCCGCCGATGCTGTCTTGAGCTCACCCATGCTTGAGCTGCCGACAATAAACTTCGGCGACAACGACATGGACTCGCGGCTAGTATCATCGACGATTGAGGTACCTCCGGGCCATCGCTATTCCGTATTCGGGCCATCTTCACCGGGCTCCAATGCCGGCGACCGCGACGGCCTTTCCGCCGCCTCTGGTGGCTATGGGAGCAACAATCATTCCTATCTCGATGAGAAAATGCTCATACAGTCACCAATGTATCCCGTGTCGCCGATGGAGCCGATTGGCATGCAAGACAATGACAATGAACAGCAGCCAACACAAGGCCTTCAACGGGCAGCTACACCACCAGAGATTGCCCCAGAAGTTGTGCCTCTACCTAGCAGCCCGACATCGCTCTCCAAGCCCCGGTCGCAACCTGTCTACAACACACAGACGCTCAAGCAGGTCCTGCAGCTCCCAACATCGGCCGACCGTGTCCACAAGATGAAGGAAACGCGCGAGCACTATGCAGAGCTCGACAGCGGCCTGTCCATGTGGATAACCGAGATGATGACACACCCTCAGCACCAGAACGCCATGCCGACGTACAACTATGCACTGTCCGGCGCAGACGCCGAGCTCTGGGGCACCAAGGGCGGTGCCCGGATCCCGCTCAACGCGCCGGCCGAGGATGGAGCACATCATGGTAGTGGTGGCGGCCAGTCGCACAACACCGGAGGCGGTAGTGCGATGGTGCCGCATATCGGACGGTCGACCAGCGGGAGCGTGAACCTGGGCCACCTGGTGATGCACAGCGGACAGGCGGGGGCCAAGGGCAAGGAGCTCCTGCAGAGCGCGGGCAAGCTGAGCAAGGGGCTGCTGAGCAAGGGCAAGAACAAGCTGAGGGAGAGGGCGGAGTCGAAGAAAGGCTGAGGAGGCATTCTTCAGGGTCTGTTCTATGTTTTCTATGCCTGCTTGTCCCGGGTCGGGCGTTTATACCACCTGTTCTACGGGGAATAAGGATGCGCATAGCGTGTTTGTGAGATTCGTGCCTCTTGCCGGTTTCTATGGTTGATGTTGGACTGTTTTCTGTTGTTCCTTTCGGTAGCGAAATGGCTGGGTATATGGCGATGTGTTGTGTTCTTGGACTTCTTGTTTTATGAAGTACTGTAATAATATCCAAGTGGCTTCAGGTGATCGCAAGATTGAGAGACGATGGCTATCGTTTATGGGGAGTGGTAATCAAGACATGCTATCAGGACATCTATGGCTTAGGGAACGTGATCTGGGAAATGTCCAGGATCTCGAACCATTTGTTCCAAGCCTTTGATTATGCGATTGCAATCCCCACTTCAAGTGGATTTCACCTCTGGAAGATGAGATGAGTGCGTCCCGTCCCGTCCCCTGTCCTGTGGCCGCTTCATCACGGTTCAGATGGTGGTCTTCTTCCCCAACCTTATCTGTTGACCTGATTCAGATGAGCAAGGGTACGAAGTGGTGGCGTTCAGCCCTACAGGGCTGGAGTCCGGTAGTTTGGCCTCTGAAGGAAGGCAAGGCGAAAAAGAAAAGAGAAGAGGAAGATCCTCTGTGTTTGACCGAATCGAACAGACAACCTCGAGTGGGGGAATATCTTGAAGTCACACACATACAAAAACACCTCACAGGAGGGTCGATACGGTATGACATGGTCCCCCGGCACCAACAGCAGACGCGCTGCAATCCTTCAATGTAACGCTACAATGCAACGCTACAAGCACAGCCAAAAACTGGATCCCCGAATTTTCTTTGCGGCACAGCAGCCCCCCCTAAATCTCGACCTGACCTGGGGCGATCTGGGTGAGAAGATGTTTGCCGCCGGTGGCTTGGCTTCGCAAATATCGTATCACCTTGGGCGGGAAAGGCGTTTTCACCTGCTGGCTTACGGTAACTGGCGTGCTACAATGTCCTTGTCCTCTTGTGTAATCCGGCCACAATGGAGGCGGAGGGAGGGGGCGGACGACAAAAGTCCAGTCCTCTCCGGCCAACCATCAACTATCAATGCCATCATCAAAGCCACCGCCATAGAGCAAGTGGAATGACTGAGCCTCGAAATCCTCTATTTGCGATTCATCTTGCACTCGAGACCAAACCGAATGTCAATTACTCCTTTACACTACCTGGGGATTGACGCCGGAGAGCCCGTCGAGCCAACCGCCGGAACAGTCTGAGCAGGTCCTAGGATTTGATGACAAACCCCTGGTCCACGACGACACCAACTGCAACGCTCACGCCGAAGCGGTGATAGTATCGAGTTGGTCCCCAATTGAGGCTACCTAGTACGGGGCACATCTGGATCTAATAATCTGGTAACCTATCGTGGCTTGCAGAAGCAGAAGTGCATCGTGCGTTCAAGTACCGCAACCGCCAGCATCCGGATCCTCCCAAGGTCCCACGTGTAGGCGAGGTTTTGACCATCCGGATGGAGCCCGGAATATATGCCTAGATATATACGCTACACCAGTGTTCCTTGACATACGAATGATCCTGCCGTCAATCTTCATTTACAGTACCCAGCGATCCACCGAGCCCTCTGAGAACAAGCACGAAGGTCCAGGCTGCCGGAACCTGACAGCGTCATCTCGCTCATTTCAGCTGCAGCACTCGGCCCCATCAAGTGCCCATCAAGCGCCCATCAAGCGAATCCTTCCGCCCAATTTCGCAGCCTACTTGAGACACGCACTGCAACACGGCACTGACTGCACTGCTACATTATCAGGCTCCATTACTCCGGTGCCTGGACTGACTGACTTCCTACACACCATACCGTACATACTACCCTACGTACATACTCCCCCTGTCAGCTCGTGGCCGCGTGATATTCACCAATCAGTGGTAGTCGGCTACTGCTCCTCTCTCCTCTGCTTACCTGAACCTCTCAGCCGCAGTGCAGACCTGTCTACTGTATAGGTCTAGGTAGTCGCTTGTCGGTGAGGAACTCCAGTTGACACGACAATGTCAGTGTCAGTCTTCAGCCCAAGCCCGACCAAGTCACAGCAGCCACACCGTCAACCTTCCTTCGTTGGCCTTCCGCCTATTATTCCTGGCCCTGGATTGGGTTCAGCCTTGGGCATTTGGTCAACCGACCCGGATGTATCATCGAGTGCAACCTCGAGTGACGGCCATCGGAGTCCTTCCCCACCCGATCAGCGTCCGTCTCCACCTTCTTCTTCCTACCAACTCAACGGTCGCGGCGGCAACAATCAACAAGGCGCCAGCCGGATTTCTATCATGAACCAGTCTCACTCATCCTCTCATCCTACTTCTGCTGCTGCTGCTGCTTCTGCTGCCGCCCCTCCTCACCAACAAGGCCATTTCATTCAGGGCCAATATATGGCCATGCAGTCGTCACAAAGCCAGCAGTCCGTAGCTCTTCAGTACCCTCCCGGCGCCCAGTTCAGTGTCGGTGTCAATGTCAATGGCAACGGCAATGGCATGTACCAACACCCCGGCTCCCCACCTCCTGGCCACAGCAACGGCCAGCCTGGAGTAGTCTATGCAAGCCGTCAGGACATAAAAGGCCCTGTCACAAGCTATCAGCAGGTCGCCTCTCCTCCTGCGGGGTCACCACCGGGCATGCCATCGCCCAGCCTGATGTCCAACGGCCAGTTCGTCCTGCCACCGGGCTGGAAGGTGGAGTCATCTCAGCTGCAGCAACCTCTCACACCCAGGCACCACCGCCCCTCACCCAGCATCTCATCTCTGAGGCAGTACTCGCAGCAGAATTACGGCATCGATAAGGAAACTGGTGCTCTCTCAACCAGATCAGTCTCGCCGCCTACTCAGTCCCCGGTAGAATCGCGCCGGCCTGGCCAGCCCGCTCTGGTCCAGTCAGGGGGTCATTCTTCGCAGAACGGCTTCGCGCCTCCGAACCCGCCATTCTTGCAGCAGCAACAGCAACAGCAAGGCTCTTCTCTGGCGCGTACCTCCACTAATCTGACGCAAGACTCGCAGAAGCGCGACGAGAATGATGGGAGGCGTTCCTCGAACATGTTCTCGAGTATCCGCGGCAGACTGGCCGGGAATGGGCATGACAGTCGCGACTCGTTGGGCAGCCGGCCGCAAGCCAATGGAGTAACTGAAGATGGTGTCTCCGAGGCAAGCATCCCAGTTGATGAGCAGCGCAGGACAGGTACTCCCAACTTCTTTGGTGGCTCTGGTAACGGTCAACCCGGCAGTCAAGGGACACCGAGACCGAGCCCCGGCATAGGCGGCACTCCACCGCCCGTCGGTGGTGCGCCTTTCAGTCCACCCAGGGAAAAGCGGTCGTTCTTCACGCGCCCTAGCGGTCCAGGCACCAGATCGGCCTCCAGTCAGGAGATTCGGCGGCCATCTACGGCGGAAGGCACAACAGGTCCACCGATCGTTGGCTTCGGTCCTGGACAACCCAAGAAACGTTTCTCCAAGCTCACCGGCATCTTGAACCGCGAGAAGTCGGAAACTCAACCTTCACAACCCCAGGGACAGCCACATGCTCTTGTACAAAGTCAAAGGCCGTCATTTCAGAGTCAGCGTGAGATACCTCCTGGGAACTCGATGGGGCTTCCAGGTCAGATAGGCCCTGGCGGGATTGTGCGCGACCCTCAGGGGTCCGAGTTTGTGCGCCCGAGAAGTGCAACGACGGGGTCGAGACCTGATCTTTCGGAGCGAGGTCGAAGCCCCTCTGCTCAGGGGTCTGTGGTACCTCGTCCCATGGGTGCGATAGCTGAGGAAGAAAGGGGCAGAAAGCCCTCTGGAGGGACTTTCTTGGCGGGTATCTTCGGGAAGCGGTCCGAATCGAAGACCAGGGAACAGAGACCGCCGCACTCACCGCCGGGGCTTGGTCAGCCTCAGGGTATGAATCCGCAGGGACAGGTGATGGTCATGCAGAGACAGGGCCAACCGGGTTTCTTCTTGCCGATACAAGGCTCGACGCTTGGTATGCAGGGCCAACCGATGGTGCCGCCACAGGGTCAATATGCAGGACTGGCACAACAGGTCCAGCAGCAGCAGGCTCAACAGCAGCAGCAATTCCTGGGTCAGGCTGGCAGGCAGGGGGTGCCGAGTAACCAGATCTTCATGCAGGGACAAAATCCATCACACTTTGGAGTGATCCAGCAACAGCCTTCACCTGGTATCTCGCCTATCACGCAGCCCTCTGGCAGCCCGCTCGCTACACAGCCTCCAGGGGGGATCTCTGGCCAGCAACAGCCCACCTCACAACAACAAGAAGGCCCACAGGGGTACATCCCACAGAGGCCACAGGGACAAGCACCGCCCCTGGGCGTCGTCCAAGTCGCCACGGCAGTGCCCATACGTCAGATCAGCAGTTCCCCGAACGGCACCGGCCAACTATCGGCGGGGTCTTCACCTGGCGGCCAGAGCGACTCGTCACGGCAGAAGTCGGCGTCTGTTGTGAACCAGATCGACGTTGGAGGTGTCCGTAAGCAAAATGTTGACGTGCAAGGGACTCGGAGCCGGGCTGCGTCCACTTCTGTCCCACAACAATCACAGCAGCAGCAGCAACAACAACAATCCACCCACATCGCTTCTCTTCAGGCACCTACCAGGAAGCCAATCAACTCGACGTCGCCGAGGAATAGTTCCCAACTCGGGCCACAAGATGGTCCCTCTTTTGAGCAAAACCAAATGAACGATATTACAGCCTCAGCTGCTTCACAACCACAAAGCAGGATTCAACAGCAGGGCGAATCTCTATATTCTACGCCACGAGGCTCTCCTGCTCCGACCCCAGAGCAACAATCACAACAACGGCAGCAACAGCCTAGTCCTCCCAGTGTACCTCCGAAGAATTTGCCTCCATCGAACCAAGGCCAGGGACTTGGCCTGTCCCAGCCACCTTCATGGCAAAATCAAAATGGTGCTGCCCAACCATCCCCAACGTCCCAGCAGCAATCAGTTTACAGGCCTTCGGGCCCACAGATCGCCGCCGTCGTCCAGAGTTTCTCGCAACAGTCACCCCAGTCGCCATGGAGCATCGGCCGGCAGGGAACTCCGTCACAATCCGGACAGCCTGGGCAACCGGGGCAGCAGTTCTCGCCGGATCAGTCACCACAGGGCATGATGATGACGCCGCCTCCCCAGGAGCAGAGGCCCGAGAAGGAAGGCGCCTTCTCTAAACTACTGGGCAAGAGCAAGACGTTTGTCTACCAGATCTCGGAGCCGCAGCCCTCGAGCGACAAGCCGAAGTCGGACAAGGAGAGCAAGGGTGTCATGGGCATGCTGGGCGCTTTTAAGAGGGATAAAACCAAGCAGCAGCAGCAGCAAGTTGAAGTTGGGAAGGCTCCGCCGGGCGGTCCCCAGTGGAACATACAGTCCGGTCAGGTCCCTCCAGGCTCACAACAGCAGCAGCCGGGTCACATTCCACAGGGGCCGCAGACACCCCGAAGGCTACCGCAAATGCAAATGCCGCCGAAGGCTCAGCAGGTGATGGGGATAGGGGAAGGTGAACAGAAGATCGTGTCAACACCGGACGAAATGTTCCACCCTCAGCCGCAGTCTCCTCCGCAGCCTCAGACGCAGCCTCAACAGCAATCTCAACCACAGCCGCAGCCGCGTTCGCAGTCTCAGCCTCAGCCTCTGCCTCAGACCCAGGGCCAGGCGTCTCAAGGTCGAATCCCCGCCCAGACATCGCCTGGACAGTCGCAAAATGAACATCAAAGATTCAACTCTCAGTCGAATTTCGGCTATCAGAAAGAAAGACAGTCACCACCGAAGACGACCCAGCCATTTACGCAACCACAGAGCCAGGCCCAGGCTCCTCAGGCTGTGCAGCATCCCGGCGGACGATCGTCTCTTGGTGGCGCACCACAATATGAGATAGGGCCGTCGCCGCAGCAAAAGCATCAGCAGCAGCAGCAACAGCCTGCTCAACAATCCATGGGGCAGAACCACACACCAACGGCAGCTACTGCTGCGCATCAGAGGGCGCATAACTTGAAGCAGCAGATCGCATCGAATGCGCCGGAGCCTCAATACGCCCCAGTGCCGATCCCACAGGGCTATACTCCAGTCTATGGAGACGGAACTCCTATTCCAAGACCAGAGGTGATCAGAGCAGCATCTTATGGCCAACCATATCCCGGTGTGCCTTACCAAGGTCCCCCGCAGCAATGGGCATACCCTGGCATGATACCAGGCCAGGTGCCCCAGGGTCACCCTCCTCACTTGGCCCAGCAGGGCTGGCCACAATACCCTCCATATCAGGGAACGCCACCGCCCATGATGATGGCACAAGGCACACCACCTCCTCAACAATATGCAAAAGGGCAGCAAGTCTCGTCGCCCCAACCGATTCAAGGACAGGCGGCTCCGCCACAGATGTCGTATCAGCAGCCAGAGTCGCAGCAATCCGTGCACCCTCAGTTTGTGGCGCCTACAAACGGTCAGGTTCAGAATGTTCCTCATCAGGCTGGGTTCTCGCCACAGTCCGCCAATTTTGCGTCTCCTCGGCAAGATCCACCCACATCTTTCGATCAAGGCCAGGCCAGTCAGAGCAACGGCCAATCTGTTGCCCCTCAGGTCCAATACCAGTACGCGGTGATGTCTGATCCAGCTCACGCGCCTGCCCAGACAAGTAACGGAGGTCCTCCTCAAACTCTCACCCCAGAGTCCACCAAGTCACAGACAGTCCAGGGGCCCAACCAGACTGTGCCGCGGAGCGCCTTCGCTGTGGTCAAGCCGACCGCTGGACAAGATCAACTCCAGCCTCAGGGTCCTACAGGCAATCTCGTGCCGCAGAGACAGCTGAGCGGGGCCAGTGAGGTCTCATCCCTGACATCTGTACCCGCCACAGGTCAAGGCTCGACGGGGGCACAGAGCGATCACACAGTCAATCAAGTACAACAACAATTTGACGCCATACCGGAAGGATACACTGTCAGCTCAGAGCCCGCATACGAGAGACCGCCCGTGACCCTCAGGGATGAAGGACCGAGGGCGGAGACGCCTCACACCGCGACGTCGGCAGACAAGGACGACATATACGGTGCTACGCCGAGACAATCCGCGCACGCCACGCCAGTGGCCCCACAGGCCCAACACGAGCATATCATCTTCTCCGAGGCGGCCCAGGAGCCCTCGACAGAGCCCGAGTCGAAGTTCGCCGGCCCCCTGCCCAGCAGGAGCCCAAACAGGAGCCCGGAGAGCAACCCGACCTTCAAGGTCGAGCCCCCGCCGCAGCAGCAGCAGCAGCAGGGCTTCGTCGTGGACGCTCCCCCCGTCACCGTCGAGCCCGCCACCCCCTCGAGCGCGACGACAGCGACGACAGCGACGACAACGGCGACAGTAGCGGTGACGTCGAAGTCATCGTCACCCGACGACGAGGAGGAGCCCCCCTCACCCACGGAGTCGGAGCTCAACAGGAAGAACAGGGAAGCCGGCGGCGAGGCCGCGGCGCCGGCCACCATCAGCGGCAAGCCGGTGCAGTCGTCGCAGGAGATCTTCGAGGAGCACAAGCGCAGGCAGCTGGCGCGGGACATGGAGGAGAAGATCGCCATCTTCCCGACGGAGCCGGAGCCGCTCGTGGTGGAGCAGCAGAGGAGGAGGAGGGACGACGACGTGCCGATGATGAGCGCGACGAGTTATCCTGGCCAGGAGTGGAACCCGTATGGGGACATGTGGGTTGATGATGATGTTTGAAGGGTGGAAGGAGACTATCTAGTGTGTTGGAAGTGGTTTGATCTGATTCTGATTCGATTTCTTGTGTGGATGTTGTTGTTCTTTTCGAATTTCGTCTGCTTCAATATTCAATATCCGAGGCGTCGGCGCCGTTGCTTTCGTTGTTCTTTTATGTCCATATATCATGGGTCTTGTCCCTATCTACTCATATCCTTTGCTCTTTCGATAATCAGTCCGCGCTCGGTCGGGAACGCACTTTCTCATAATACGAGATTCCCCTTTCTGTTTTTGTTCGGGTTCGGTATAGAAGGATCTTCGTTTCTGGGTACGATTAATATTATTATCATCCTTTGAGATACGTATATCGTTTTACACTATATCGTGCGGGTGTGACTTTTCAGTACCGTGGCATGGACTCCGTTTGATTACTATGATTAGAGTGCGTGTAGTCGTATGTGAGCTATACTGCTAATTCTATATGTTTGCCTCTCAGGATGACATAGTGTATTGTTGGTAGTATATATACAGACCATGTCTTTCCCGGGCTATTCCAGTACGAATGATTGATCAATAAGGCTCTACATGTAATAATCAGCCATGGAGTTTGTTGGTCTCTCTGCTACTATCAGCTATATCATGGCTCTTGCATGAACTCTTTTCACTATCATGTCCTGCATATACCATGGCATTAGACTGTATAATTTCACGTCTTGAAGCAATGCTCGTGAACGAAACCCCTCCAGTGACCCTTTCGCTTCTCGTGACCACTTTCCCCTAGTTGCCAATGATGCTTGGCTATTATTGACGTGAATATAAATATGAACAACTTTGAACTTCGTCCTGTCGTCGGGTTTCTCACCCCAAACATCTGTAACGTGATCTGGTACCATTGCCCTTGCCAGATCTCTATGAACACTTGAGATACTTGAAACTACGCAATTGTGACTTGCTGAGGAGGCAGCAAGTATTCTGCCCAGCTCACCAGAGCCACATGGATGAAGGAAAGGAGGCCGTGGTTCCGCCTACCTACCCAAGTAAGGTATACATGCAAGCCGGCTAAATGGGAATACTCGGGTAAACATCTCCCCAAGCTGTACATGGAGGACATCGATGTAATGCTTGAGTTGACCCCGCCTTCGCTGGTCTATATATCGGTAAATGGGTATGTCGAAAACAATCAATAACTAGGCAACAATGTTGAGAGCCACCTTGAATCTCTTCCAAGAAGATAGAGAACAATATCCAAGTAATTCCTTCCAACTGCTCATCCACAATGCCTCCCCTGATTACCCACCTCTACACAGCCGACCCCTCGGCACACGTCTTCAACGGCAAGATCTACATCTACCCGTCCCACGACCGGGAGACGGACATCCAGTTCAACGATAATGGCGACCAATACGACATGGCAGACTACCACGTCTTTTCCTTGGACTCCTTAGACTTTCTAGACCCCACCACACCCACGAAGAACGCGGACCCCGCTAATGGCCCCAAGGTAACCGACCACGGCGTCGTCCTCAAGCTGGAAGACGTCTCCTGGGCAAGCAAACAGCTCTGGGCCCCCGACGCGGCGCGCAACCCGAAGGACGGGCGGTACTACCTATTCTTCCCCGCCCGGGACAAGCACGGCATCTTCCGGATCGGGGTCGCGGCCGGAGACCGGCCCGAGGGGCCCTTCACGCCAGAGAGCAGCTACATCCCAGGCACCTACTCGATCGACCCGGCGGTACTCGTCGACGATGACGATGAAGCTTATCTGTACTTTGGCGGGATATGGGGCGGACAGCTGCAGTGCTACCAGGGCGGGGACGGCGAGTTCGACGAGGCGTGGAGCGGGCCGAAGGAGCCGTCCGGTGAGGGCGTGTATGCCCTGGGCCCGAGGGTGGCCAGATTGAGCGGGGACTTCAGAAGTCTTGTTGATGGGGCCGTGAAGGAGATTGAGATACTGGACCCGGAGACCGGGACGCGCATCGCGGCGGACGATCACGACCGGCGGTTCTTCGAGGCGGCGTGGTGTCACAAGCGGAAGGGGAAGTACTACTTCTCGTATTCTACGGGCGACACGCATTATCTCTGCTGGGCGCTGGGCGACGGGCCGACGGGCCCGTTTACGTACGGGGGGAGGTTGTTGGAGCCGGTGCTGGGGTGGACGACGCATCATTCTGTGGTGGAGTTCCCGGCGGGGAGTGATCGGTGGTGGTTGTTCTATCATGACTGTGAGTTGAGTGGTGGGGTGAGTCATCTGAGGAATGTTAAGGTGAGGGAGGTTTGGTATGATGTGGATAGGATCGTGGGAGAGAGGCCGTCGTCGTCGTCTTAGGATGGGTTGGCTGTAGGGAATATGGGTGAAACGCGAGGGCATTCAAGTGTGCAAGGAACGTATATGATCCGATTTCCTGACTTTGTAAAATGTAATCCAGTCAATAGTAAAGCCAGACACATTGCCATTCCTATAACGTTTGGCCCATCTCATCAATAATCCTGCACTCCCGTCTCTCCAGTCAATATCCTCTCCCTTTTGGCCCTCCTCATCTCTGCACCACCTTCTTCCCCGTTGTCGTCATCCTCACTGTCATCAGCCCACTCCGGATCCTCCTCGTCGAACCACTCCTCGTCACGATCCCGCTGCTCCATCTCATCAAACTCCTCATTCCCGTCCACAGCGGTATAGTCAAAGTCCTCATCCTCCCCGTTCACGAATCTCTCACGCAGGAAGTCCTCCCACGCCGCCCGACCCTCCTCCTGGGTCGCCGGCTTGGAATCCACAAGGTCGGCCGCGTCTAAGGTGATCCCGGTGGGAGCGGCGGCAACAGTGGCTGCGCCGTTGTTGTCCTTCTCCGCCAGGGAGGACATCTTGCGTGTTGCTGCAGGCGGTACGTCGCCGGTGTATGACGAGGCGACCCTTTCCAGGCGTGCCTCGCTGCGTATGAGGGACGACTCGAGGACCTTGCCCCAGCCCCTGGACTTGCCTTCTGCCTCGCGCTCCTCAGGGGTCTGGAAGCGCCTGACGACGGTGTCGTAGAGGTCAGGGTCTGTTTTCATTGGGTTAGCGACTTACTTTTTCCATGTAGACCCGGCCTGGAGAATTTGCATCTGAGAGAAGGGAGCGCATCTGCCTCACAACTCCCAGAAGAACGAACCAGCCCATCCGCTACCTGTCTATCTTACCTGCGAGTTCATGCTCGACCGAGTCGAAGTAGCCAGGGTTCTTTTGTAAGTACTCCCGCCGCCTGTTCTGGACTCGTAACCTGGCGACCTGCTCGGGCGACCTCGCTGGCAGCGGCCGTGGTCTGGAAAACGGGTCTGTGCTGGCTGGGGACGATTCTCCGTTCGACCTCCTCTTTTCCATGATGATGTCGCCGTCGTTGTGAGGCATGGCTTGTGGCTCAGCAGACCGGGGAGATATGGATTCGGCGTGGCGAGAGACCTGCCTAGTCCAAGCAATACACGCTACCAGACTGAGGGCACGGGCAAATGGATAAGTTGTGGGTCAGTTGCTTGCTCTTTGCTCTCCCGGACGACGATGTTGGTCGTTGTTGAAGTGAGGCTGAAGTGCTGAAGTGCTGAAGTCCCGAGGACTCCTGTGAGTGGCAAAATCTCTAGAGCTTTCCCGAATCGCTAATGGTGTTTGTCGATAATGTTGAGCTGACACTCTCATCAGTCTAATCTGCCTTTCTGAAGTCGCAATTATCTAAGGCCGATATTGGGCCTCGAGACGTTTTCCAGTAGGTAGTTCACAAACGATGCCGTGGCGACCTCTTCATGTAGTGGTGAGGGAGGCTCCAGGCGGTTAGGCGGGCATATTTTACGTATAACTCTGTAACTCATAGAACACCCGCCTGTCTGGCACGGTGGGCCCTGATCACGCACTGCACGTCTGCTGTCAACGGGCCGTCCCGGCAGCCCGGTACCTAGAATGCCTTTGCAACCGTGCGCGTTCAGTGCTAAAGAGAGGCCCCGGAGGCAACTTTCAGAGCAAGATACATTCATCAAATGTTCTCCGTCATGCGACGTTGGCGCTCACTACATCCTTCCACAAGTTGCTTATCCAGCTCGATATTACCGAAGACCCGCCCCTACAATCTTGCATCAGTGTTTGTGTCCCATGGTCAGGCTAAAGGGACGCACCAGTATATCGCCCCTCGGAACAGCGCCCCTCGCTTCGCCTTCATCGAAGATGGGGAGCCTCCCGAACGATACCGCCCTGGAGGCTATCACCCGGTCTCTGTTGGCGATGTCTTGCATCAGCGCTACCACATCGTGCACAAACTCGGTTTCGGCTCCTATTCCACCGTTTGGCTTGCGAAAGACGCCCAACAGCTAGACAGATATGTTGCCCTGAAGATAAAGATGGCCGAGACCGATCACGACTCGAACGAGACACAGGTGTGGCGTCACTTGTGGGCTGCGGCCAATGATCCCCAGCAACCTGCATCACCACCGCACACTACTTCCGTTGGAGTCCACAGCATACCTCCGTTCTGGGATGAGTTCACAATCGACGGCCCCAACGGTACACACCGATGTATTGGGACGGTTCCAGCCAGGATGACTGTCGCTGAAGCACAGGAGGCTTCATATACTCGGCTCTTTCAGCTAAAAGTGGCACGAGTGATCGTGGCACAGCTTATAAAAGCTGTGGCTTTCATGCACACGAGAGGTTATGTCCACGCCGACCTACACCTTGGAAACGTCCTTCTCAAATTCCCAAGGAGTATGTCTGAGATGCCCTCGGATAAGCTTCTCGAAACCTTTGGCAGCCCTGTGCTGGAACCTGTAAGGATCATCAGCGACGAGAAGGAGCAGCCTCTCCCTGTCGGTGTTCCCCCCCACATAGTGATCCCAGCCTGGTTCGGAACAAGAAGCGAGGACATCAAGTTTGACGAGGCATCCGTAATATTAGCCGACTTCGGTGAAGTATTCACACCATCCACTGAGCAGAGGTTCTACTCCAACACCCCTCTCACCGTGCGACCGCCAGAAGCCAGGTTTGCACCCGAAAAGCCACTGTCATCCGCTGCCGACATATGGACACTGGCATGCTCTATCTGGACGATTCTCGGGCAGCGGCCGCTGTTTGATATCTTCAGCTTCACGGATGACTACGTCACAAGAGAACAGGTTGACGCGCTGGGGAGGTTGCCTGAGGACTGGTCGGCACGATGGGGCACCCAGTCTCAGTATTTCGACAGCCAAGGAGATCTGCTGGACCACACGTGCAAACGGCGGAGTCTAGAGGTCCGTTTTGAGGACTCGATCCAACTCCCCAGGAGAGAATGCGGCATGAAATCGATCGAACCTAAGGAGCAAGTGGCTCTACTTGGCATGTTGAGGGCCATGCTAGCCTTCGTCCCTGAAGAGAGGCCCACTGCTGTGAGTCTGTTGGACTGCGAGTGGATGGTGAAATGGGCTCTTCCGGATCTTTGTGAGGCCGGCATGGCGAGCCCTTAGATAACTCTGGAGCACTGCATACCGTGTGAAACTGCTAGCTTTGTTCCTTGCCCCCTTATATGCGCGGTGACCTCGGTCGTGAGCGAAAGATACCAATGAGGGAGACTTCGGATGACAACGGCGGCGCACGCCTTCCCGCCATGCACAGCCTGCGAGACTACGGGCAACAGAGACCAGTCTACGACCGTATCTGGTCATAATGTGTTGTAAGGGACATAAGCATTCATGTGCAACGCAACTACCTGCCTTCCTGAAGTGCATGCGAGCCAACCCGCTTGGCAAAGGCCCTGAAGCAAAGTTGCCATCTCCTTGCAAGCTTTCGCATAGTCATCTTTCCAAAGTCGGACGTTAAACGACCTGCCGCACCATATTGTACTTTACCTTTTCATACTCGCTCCGCTTTACGTCCATATCGCGCTCTCGTTCGGCTCCTCTCGACATCGATGAACTGAACTTGCAAGTCAAACGAAGGATCCCCAGGCGGCCTCGCCGTTTGTTCATAAATATATTTCGTAATGCGACGTCCCGATGCAGAACGCCCTGCTTGTAAGCCCGGGAGAGGGAGTTGCCAACTTCGATAATCAAAATTCGAGAAAAAAGACCAATCAACCTTAACTGCTTCGCCCCAACCAACAACCAAATAAAACTAATCGTTCATCCGAACACCGGCAAAAAGATAACAAGAGTAGGCTGATCAAATCATATCAAACCTTAATAAGTAGATTATAATTCTTATCGTTCAAGTATATATTTATAGATATCCGTTATATTAATAGGCTAGGAAGTATAGGAATTACTCTCTTTATCTATATGCCCATAGGAATTCAAGATATACCCGGTACAGATCGGTACCTAGATAGGCACTGCCCAGGTGTACTGTAGGTTTAATATAACCCACCAGGTTTAGCACGCTGGGCCCTGATCAAGCCTGTTGTATCAGCGGGCCGGCCCGGTAGTGTATCTACTGTAATGCCTGTGCAACCGTGCGCATTCAGTGGGCAGTCAGTGGACCGCGGGGGG
>LKEB01000039.1:68260-95270 GCA_003795295.1 Cytospora leucostoma | reverse complement strand
TCAGGGGGTTGTTTTTCCCTTCCTTTTCCGTATTTTACGGCGCGACTGATACATCAAGGCTGCCAATCTTCAAAAGAAGCAACAGAGACACATATGGAAGAAGATCATTTCCCAAGGACGGGCCATGAGGTATCTGTCAGACACAGCGTCGCCAAGACATGCAGCAAACACCCGATTGGGAAATCCCCCTCGGGAAAAGACAGAAGCAAAAGAAATATCAGATATCAACCCAACCTTGGGAAAGCTACACTGCAGACGAGGCCAAACTCCACCTGCGGGCACCCGAGGTGGGTGGTGGTGGGAAGCCGCGGCTACACGGCTGAAAGATTTTGCGGAGAGCAAACGGAAAAAAAGAAATCAAGAAAATTGGTACAGCACAACCTCTCGTTTGAGATCGATCAGTCTTTCCCCCCACGGCCACGACAAACTGCCAGGATCCGTGTTGGTTTCCGACGACGACATCAGTCAGGCGTTTCCCTCTTCGGGTCAAGACACAACCAAACAAAACAGCCACAGAGGTCAAAGTTGACAAGTTGAAGTACCTGCGAAATAGGCAGAGAGAAACGGTAGTGCAGCCTCCAAGTAACCTTGGAATGACATTGAATGCATGAATCTGAGAGCTGCCTATCTATCTTGTTGTCACCTCACTTGAGAAGAAGTCATTGGCCTCTTGCAGGTCATTGATGTTTACGTCCCCGTAGACTGTCTCCCTGTGACCTGACCTCGCCGTCGAGCGTGTCTTTTGTCAAAGACACCACTTGAGCAGCCCAGCCTCAACGGCAGGCCTCGAGTGTTCGCGGCTTCTGTGCTCACTGCCACTTTACTGACCTGTGTGTATGGGGAGAGTCGTTTGACCGGTCTCTTTGCCTCGTTACTTTTGCCGCTTCGTCGCTGAGGATACCCTCTAGGCATCTCTGCCTATCGGCTCAGAGCTCGCCCTCTGTCGTATTTCCCGATCTTCGAGGCCTACCGAGACAGCCAAAGAAGCACCGTCACCGAGCTCCTTGACCTTTGTCTCCATCCCCATCAGGTACATGCCTTGTCTCGGCTGCCCCCAGTCCTCCTCTTATATGCCGCCACTTGTTTTTGCCTGCCTCCTTCCTTCCTACCTAGAGGCTACCTGCATCTGACCTTGTCCAGTCCGAAGCCATGTCGCCTATAAGACCGGATCGCCCGCAGGCAGTATGCAAGTCAAACCCAGCTAGACCATCACCGTTTGCTCCGCAGACTGCCCAAGGATCCTCCTTCAAGTTTGATTGGGACAAATCCCCCAGTCAAGTCCCAGTGATTGACTGGAGTAAGTCCCCCGCTCAACCCTCCAAGTTTGAGTTCAGCCACCCGAACCTATCTGTGAACGGCAAGGGGACACCACCTGTCCGCTTCAGCAGACCGCATACTTCATCCACGGGCACCGCTCCTCAGCCAAATTTGGACAAACCATCGCTGTTCGACTCCAGCTCTCCGCTTTCGCCCGGCAACGGTCAAAAAACATCATCAACTGGCTCGACTGGAAGCGATAGTACACCCCCTGTTGCCAGTGCCATGGCAGCGGTTGTAGCTGAGGGACCGCGACCTCTGGCCTTCCCATCTGGCTCCCTGACAGCCCTGATGAAGGAGCAGACCATGGACCGCCGTCGCCGCCTGTTAGGCCGCCCAGACACGGAGCATGAGAACATCCACGAGGTCACAACCGCCCCCATCTTCACTGAGACCGCCCGGAACCGCGCTGAAACGAATGTGACCTCGCCCGATGGTGAGGTCTTCTCACAGTACGGCCTACTTGCAGGCGATGCTAGTAAGAAGCAGTCGGACGAGTTGTATTACTACAACGTCGCGGCACCATCGAGCATTTTCATCTGCGGAAGCCAGGGTTCCGGGAAGAGCCATACGCTCTCTTGTCTGCTTGAGAACTGCTTGTTCTCGTCTGACGCGAATGAGCTGCCTCGTCCTCTCACGGGGCTTGTGTTTCATTATGACACTTTCGTCAGTGACCGCGAAGGAAGTCCGTGCGAGGCTGCGTTTCTGTCCAGTAACCCGATGGTCAGGGTGCGGGTGCTGTGCGCACCGACGAACATAGCAACCATCAGGCGTACCTATGCCAGGCTTCCGAACGTCACGATCGAGCCTTTGAGCATCAAGGAAGGTGACCTGACAACCAAACGCATGATGGACCTGATGGCGGTTAAGAGGGGCGACAACATACCTCTTTACATGCACGTGATCAACCGCATCCTGCGAGACCTGCGGCTGGAGCAACAGAGAACCGGCACCAGCTTCAAGTACCAAGCCTTCAAGATGATGCTCGACCGAGAAGACTTGACCGACAGCCAGAGAGTCCCACTCCAACAACGCCTGGAGACACTTGAGTCCTTCATGGCGGAGACACAAGCCACCAGCACAGGGAGATCAAACCTGTTCGGCCAGAGGCCCAAAGCGGCACCCAAGCCTGTGGGCAACGACTGGACGCCCCGCGCCGGGCAGCTCACCATCGTCGACCTCTCATGCCCCTGCGTCACGGCCGAGGGAGCCTGCTCCCTCTTCAACATCTGCCTGTCCCTGTTCCTGGAGCAGGACTCCAGCCGCGTGGGCCGGGTGATCGCCCTCGACGAGGCGCACAAGTACATGAACGAGTCCGGGGAGGCGTCGGCCCTCACGGAGCTGCTGCTCTCGACGATCCGGCTGCAGCGGCACCTGGGCGCGCGTGTCATCATCTCCACGCAGGAGCCGACCGTGTCGCCCAAGCTGCTCGACCTGTGCAGCGCTACTATCGTGCACCGCTTCACGTCGCCCGAGTGGCTGCGCGCCCTACAGAAGCACCTCGCCGGGGTCTCGGAGGCATCGCGGCTGCTCGAGCAGGCGCAGGGCCTGGGTGTCAGGGGCACCATCAGCTCCGGTGACGAGGATAGCGTGGACGAGGTGGTCGACCGGCTGGCGGACGGGGTCGACACGATGAAGCTGAATGGGCGCAAGTCGCAACAGGCGGCGGCGGCGGTGAGCCTGTTTGCCCAGATCGTGGAACTTCATGTCGGCGAGGCGTTGCTCTTCTCGCCCAACGCCATATTGGATGTTGGCTCCCAGGCCAAGCTGAAGAAGCTGAGCAATGGTGTGCTCAAGGTGCGGATCCGATCCCGAGTGACGCTGGACGGAGGACGGAGTGTGATGGCTGGCTGAGCTTCCTGTGTTGTTGACTTATATCGTTACGGCGCGGGCACGCATGTGAGAGTGTACAAGCCTTTCGTCCGTGTTCGATCAAGTATGACGAGGTGGATGACAGACTCAACCTCGAACGTATCGTCTCGCGTCGTCTCGTCTCAACTCATCTCATCTGATCTCACCTCATCTCGGGGATCTGGGGTAAGGGATTAATGATTGGCAGCAGAATAGATTGATTATTGTAGCATCTCCGGGAAGAATACACAGTAGATGGAGATGAATATGTCCAGAGTCCATCGACGGTCCATCGACGGTCCATCAACGGTCCTTCATTTCGGCGAGGGTCTATTGGATGATGTAAGTTGTGGTCACTAGGCGATCTCGATCAACGGCATCTGTACACTGTACTGTACATGGACTATATGTGTGTATACAGGTATGTATCTGGGGGTATCTGGGCGGTCGGCCCAGCCAGGCCAGGTACATAACGAGGTAAGCGAGGCAAGAGTGGAAATTTGGGGTCAATGCAGGAGCCACTTCACTTCGGTCGTGCCTTCACGCCTGCAACTGATTCCCCGATTAATCTAGGGTGACGAATGGAAGTAAACGACGGGATTGACGGGCCCGGGGGACCAGAAGGGCCCGTATTCCAAGAGAGTGGAGGGCACCCGTGGAGGGCACCACTGGCACCTGGAGAGGGGATTGGGGGGAGGGGGCGGTACAGTCCACGGGTGGCACAGTGCCCAGGTACCGGTCTGTACATTCGTGGATGGGAGAGAATAGCAAGGGAGGGACGACCCAGAGGAAATTAGAGGCTAAAAGAAGCTAGATAAGCCCGCCGCCGCCCTGTCAGAGGCCTGCCCAGGTGTACAGTACAAACGTACAACTGGTACACTAACGGTACACTAAACAAGCTGCAGCGAACAGGCGAAGCGCGTTTTCCCCTGTCAAGCGCTGGCTAAATATTAAATCTCCGTTCCAAGGTCGATTGACAGAGCAGAAGCAGGCTTGCAGGCTTGCAGGCTTGCAGGCTTGTCAAGCGTGCAGTGCGTGTCTGCGCCCACGTTGTGTGTGCAGCATACAGCATAGCAAACAGCATAGCAAACAAAGCAAACAGCAAGCAATACAGCAGAGAGAGGCTGGGGTGTCTCCAGGTGTGCCAGTTGGTGGTTCTCTCCCCCCTCTCTCTGTCTCTCTCCCCCCCCCCAAGTCGCATAGCATTGCATGGCATTGCATGGCATTGCATCCGCGGGTACGCTGAAGAAAGAGACGCACCGTATAATGCGAACATAGTCCACCATCCCTCGAATCAGACCAGGTATGCGTGGCAAGCTCATCTGGTTGCTGTCGCCATCCGCCCATCTATCTGTCTGTATTTGGCAAAGCCTCGTCAATTCTGTCAGTTCTGTCAGTTCTGTCAGAAGTTTGTCAGGCAAGAAAGAAAAAGAAAAAGTCTATCTCGAAGGCTGGCAGGTCTATTTATCATCATCACCTTTTTCATATCTCCTCAAAAAGGGAGCGCACTGTCTATATTCTCGTGTTTGTGGTTGATCCCGAACGCGGTCGGTCGCGGTCTCCGGTCATTCATTCCTCTTATCACCACCCCCCCAAGTCAGTCAGTTTGCCAGTCAGTCCACCGTTCAGTCAGTCAGTTTTAGTGTCAAACAATCCGCCAGACAGCCAGCCAGTTATCCGTCATTATCCCCAGCTCAGGCCGGTTATACCCATCGTGAGAGACTGCGACTTCCGACCGCCGCCCCGTTGCACCCAAGTCCACATCGAACCCAGTACATACCTACCTAGGTATAACGGCAACTCATGACCTGAAACCCCACCTGGGCACTGAACAACAGACGACGGACCACAGCAAGGAATAAATAACTAACTGCTTGCCTGCTTGCCTGCCTGCCTGTCCCTCCCCTCACCAAAGGCCGCTATGGCGGAACTGGCCGCCAAGATCAAGGCCAAGTTCAGGAGGCGCAACTCTGCCGTCCCATCTGCCATCGGCACCGGCATCCCATCGGTTCTCAGCACCTCATCCATCAGGTCTACTGGCAGCCACAATAGCAACACCCTCCGGCCCTCCGCCCTTCGCAGCCGCAGCCACAATGCAGATCACGTAGCTGGCAACTACGCCAAGTCTCCCACATGGAAATCTCACGTCTCCGTGACCGACCTGGACGACCAAAGGCATGAGCAACAGTCACAGTCACTGTCACTGTCACCACCCCGGCCCGACACAAGGCCGGGGAGGCCGGGCACAGGGACAGAGGCAGGGACGGCAGCAGGTGGTGGTCATCAGCAGGCACTTCAGGGAGGTGAGGCAGCCGCACTGGTAGGACGGGACGAGGAAGGGGGGCCGGCAGAGGCATCACTCGGACAACATGTCGACTCCTACTACCATCAATCCCAAGCTGATAGTATTTCTCCACTGTCTCCTGCTACCCAGGAGGTTGTCGACTTGGTTCCGGGTCTTTCAGCTTCGGCTTCATCGTCGTCGCTTGCACAAATCTATGCCACGGCACTAACACCGACAGCCCCAGCTTCTCCGGTCTCTTTAGCTCTCCCAACGCCGCTAGAGAGCGTGACCGACTGCGCTGCAAACAGCAACCCCCTGGCCAGTGCTGCTGTTACTACTGCCGCAACAAGTGACGGACCTGCCCGGACCACCGAAGATTCCCGCCTAATAACTGCCCCAGCTGGAGTCATGGAAAAGTCGGGCAGCGATCTGCGCTCCCCGTCATCAACACAACAACTCGGACGACTTTCATGCATCAGCGAACATCCCTCCCCAGATCAGCCCCAGACAACACAACCCACCACCGCTCCTCCTCCTCCACCACCACCCGCACCCGCAATCGAGCCCAAACTGCCAGCCGATGCAACTCCAATTCCTTCCCGGGAAATAGAGGATGCCGCCGATGCTAACCCACCCTCTGCTGCCATTTCACCTCCGACAACTCCCAAATTAGGCCCTCGTTCTGGACCTGGCCCTGCTGCGACCGCTCACCAGAGCCTTCTTCAGGTCCCGTTCCCAGCCCTTCTCACCCCCACCGCCGCCGCGCCTGCTTCTCCTTCCGCCGCAAACCTCTCGCCAAACGTCGCATACAGTTCACACGGCACCCCAGTCCCCTCATCTCCCCTCGCCCGCAATCCCTCACTCACCGCAAGACCTACTGGACCAGCCCGCCGCCAATCGCTCATCTCCAACAGGCAATCCACCCTCATACAGACATTGCTGCGCGGATCGCAAGCCGACGACGCTAGTACCAACGGCGAGACACTGCTCCCAATCAGCGGCAATATGGTGACGCGGAAGATCTGGGTGAAACGGCCTAGCGCTTCAGCCACGCTGGTCACTATCAACGAGGATGATCTGGTCGACGATGTGCGAGACATGATCTTGCGCAAATATGCCAATTCCCTAGGTCGCCATTTTGATGCGCCAGACCTCACCCTCCGCATCAGGCCACAGGGAAACCAGCAGGAACGGTTGCTGGGCCCCGAGGAGCCCATGTCGAGAACTCTGGATGCTTACTTCCCAGGTGGACAGACGGTAGACGACGCTCTTATCATCGACGTGCCGCTACGACGAACGCCCCGGGCATCCCCTCGCGCCGGTCCTCCACACGCCCCGCATGTGCAATATTACGAAGATACGCGGCCATCTGAGGCAGGTAACGACTACTTCGGACCAGGTGCCATGAGCACACAACACCTACCGGTCACGGTAACAGCGCCGTCCAACGGGTCGGGGACGACGCATTCCATCTCAATCCTGCAGACCGGGCACATACCACAGCTCCCGTCCCCGGGTGGCACGCGGTCACGCAATTACAGGGAAAGACCAGAGCGGCCACGATTGGGACGGCAGCATACTTCGTCTCCTACCTTGATAAATATGGCCTCAGGCTCGACCAATCACGCCTCCATGGCAGCCACAGCAGCCACTCACGGTACGCAACGCAGAAACCTCATCCTGCATCAGCTCCTCATCGACAAAGGAACTAACTCGAAAAACTTCAGATCAGCCACAGTCCGCGGTAGCGCCGCCGCCTTCTATGCCGACACCACCCGCGCCTGAGTCCACGGCCGTCCCTCAGCGCGTGGCAACACCGCCGCCGAGGGTACAGTCGCCGAGGCCGAAGGCCTCGAAGAAGAGCAAGAAGCCTACGGACCACCCTTCCTTGCCAAAGGGGATGCTCAATGGTAGCGTCCCACCTATCAACGTGCTGATAGTGGAGGACAACATCATCAACCTGAAGCTCCTCGAAGCCTTCGTCAAGCGCCTGAAGGTCAGATGGCAGACGGCCATGAACGGCCGGGATGCGGTCACCAAGTGGCGCGGCGGCGGCTTCCATCTGGTCCTGATGGACATCCAGCTGCCCGTCATGAGCGGCCTCGACGCGACGCGCGAGATCCGCAGGCTGGAACGGGTCAACTCCATTGGCGTATTCAGCTCCGCGGCCAGTGCGGCACCGGAGGTCAAGGCCGAGCCGGCCGAGAAGGACAAGCTCGAGAACATGCACCTGTTCAGGTCCCCGGTCATCATTGTGGCCCTGACCGCAAGCTCCTTGCAGAGTGACCGACATGAGGCTCTGGCGGCGGGGTGTAATGACTTTTTGACCAAGGTGGGTGCTCCCTTATCAGATCCGATGACTTACTTTTCTGTCGTGAGTGCTAATGCTCGACTATAGCCCGTGAACTTCGTCTGGCTCGAGCGCAAAGTCATGGAGTGGGGGTGCATGCAGGCGCTCATCGACTTCGACGGCTGGAGGAAGTGGAAGGACTTCTCCCAGAAGCTCGAGGACGACAAGAAGGCGGCCGCGGTCGCGTCCGCGCAGAAGGCCAAGACGAAAAAGAACCGGTCCAGCTTGACGCAGGCCCTGACGGCGGGTGCCTGATGATCCACGAGCACGGGGGCGTGAAGAAGGGACACAAAAACGACGGCTTGCCACTCCAAGTGATGGGGTTTTTGGGGCAGGTTGGCACCGGAGCCGGAAAAAATCCGAGACGGAGAACTGTGCCGATTTGCTACCTCGAGCTGCTGAAGCAGCAGTCGACGGTCTTGTCGAGCACTTACATCTAATCATCATTCTATTCATGCGAACACGAAACCTTTTTTTTTTCTTTACAATAGACATACGGAACGGGTTTTTTTTTCCCGGGGCAGGCGGGCGGGCGTTGTCATTCCACGGATGGGATGATATGGAGAAGCATGGAAACACACACATAGGCATATAACATGATTGTCGGTAACAGCATTTTCATCGAAAACACACACGAATTTCTTGGACAGGACAGTATTAGGACCACAGAGGTGTTGTTGGTTGGGTTGAACGAGAGATCTGGTACCCTATGTAAGGTACGAGGCAAGCAGACTTGACGGATTACTGTTTGTATGAGGTTTGACCGGAATTGGTGAGGAGAGGTAGATTCAACGGAGCCCGGCTTCAATCCTGCCTTTGATCACCAATCTTGAACCTATTGCACGGCGTAGCACCAGCTGGACGAGTTTCACTTTGCTTGTATACTATTGCTGCCTGTCTGCCTATTTGTAACCTTAGTTCATATTCTTGTTGCTTACGAATTTCTTCTGCGCCCGGCCTGTACCTTCCTCACCAGACAATCAGAGCATGGCTAGAGCAAGTATCCTCTCGTTAATCTCCTCATTTCCGAGCACGGCGACACCCTCGCTCAATCCTCGTCCAGCGCCCTCTTACAGGAGGCTAAGGATCTCCACGTCCCCCTCCCGATCCTGAACCACCAGGTCGCGATGGAGGTCTGATGGGGCCGGGGCCCAGAGCTAGACCCGAGTTGCGCAAGGTGCGATCCCCATGGTTGGGAAGTCCTCGTGGAGGGGGCCTCACGACAATGGCCTACGCAACCCATCTAACCGAGATTGCTGGCTGTTGAGGGCAGGGGCGTCTGGGCAGGGACCAGCCGTTAGAATCAACCGGGCTTAGTGATGGTGAGATACTGGAATTTTCCCGTTTGGTAATAACACTCTGGTGTGAAGTTGACTCGTATAGTCATGAGTTCGAGCGCTCCCGTCCCCTGTGGAACACGCAACGAATCTGCCCACGTCAGCTGTCGATTCAAGTGTTTGCCCGAGGTAACATCCTTCATCCGAAGGTAATGAATGGTATGTGCTTCTCCTGAGCTGGCACTTGTGGCACAGCTGGGCTCGAGGCGGATTGTCTGCACGTTGGCTGACTTGAACCGGCCCCCAGGTGACATCCGTCACACGTCGGCGTTGGTTTGCAAGTTGGATATAGACGAGGGCGGATATTGAGGCTCCTTCGTTTGCATCTGCGAGTGATCCGACGTGCAGCGCCCATGACGCCAATGCAACCCAGGATGTTCGAGCCACGGACTGATGCCACGTCCAAGAATAGCAACGGCTTCGTCATTTGTTGTTGCGGTGAAAAGCTGATCTTTTTGTCTTGGAACGATGCGACACTGCGAAGCGCGCATTTCTTAGTCTCAGGCGCTAACGCAGCGGTGCGGGAAAGGGTATCGCAAGAAACAACACGTCCCAATATATTTGGGTGATGTCGTTTGTCAATATGTAGATCACACAACGCCATAATCATACCCTACGGTATTATGGTATGGATCGGTCTGCCATCTGCAAGGGACGCCAGGGCGGTCTCGAGATCTGTAAACAGCCGTCTTGCATCTATCTGAGTCTGGCTGTGGCATGTCAGAACCCTTACACAATTTCGATCAATGCGGCTATACTTAGGCAATTGGGTAGCGCACAACGTCTGCTGCATTGATGCAAGTGCGAGGCGGGCTTCCAGAGCTGACGTTCAGGCTGACTGACACTTTGCAGATGATGCAGTAGATCGCAGAACTGAGAGCATGATGTTTGCTCGTCCCTTACACTGGCATCCGGCATCCAGTCACGAGATGCTCTTGGCCTTTATGACTTCTCGTGGCCCTCGTGACGCAGGACAGGTATCCACTGCCCGGGAGAGATGGAGAAAGATCAGACAACCCCCGACAGAGGCTGGTACCAGTTGAAACACGTGGTGGGCGCAGAAGGAGAAACTAGGGTGAGACCCAGCCCCAATGGGCCGGAGTTGTACATGAGTACTATATTGATCGGAGCCCGACATGAAGCTAAACGCGGGCACGAGAGCCCGAATGACTTGCAGGATGAGGCGACGGTATGTCCATGTGCTGATGCTCTATCGTGGCATGATGGGCCATTCGTGTGATGTTGGTGGTTTTCCGCCATCGCATACAATACCTACTGCACTATGACCTTGCCAGTGTATTAGTGGGCCGAGCGCCGCAGGGTATTGTCTATTATCATGTATTATGTATGACGGTCGGTATCATCCACCGACTGCAACACAGCTTTGAGCCCCAAAACCACTTGGGACATACTGCGGCACTACCCTGTTAGAAACCTTGGAATTATCCGTGGC
Organism: Cytospora leucostoma; assembly: GCA_003795295.1. NCBI lineage: Eukaryota > Fungi > Ascomycota > Sordariomycetes > Diaporthales > Cytosporaceae > Cytospora > Cytospora leucostoma. The sequence goes on along the minus strand of LKEB01000039.1, from coordinate 84,678 downwards.
AGCCCACGTGGTTTTGGAAGGGACTGACTGCACTGTGTGACGTGTCGAACGTCGAGCGAGAAAGTGGTCGACCAGTTCCAAGGTTTGTTGGAATGATGATGTGCTTGTCAGTATGGATTGTGATCACTACTGATATCAAAGATACATAGATAGCAAGTTTTGGGGGGGGGGGGCAGGGATGGGAGATGGGGACAGAGAAATCCATGACTGGCTGGGCGAGGTGGTTGCCGAGGTTGAACACTGCGTGCCTGTACACGAAAAGGAAAAGGGCCACAAGACCGACGGGCATTTGCTTGGTTGCACTGCGGAAGTGAGCCGAGTGCCGGAAGAGAGGTTCCTGAGAAGCACCAATGAACACACTTAGGTGGTACCTAAGTACACTCCAAAGCAAAAAGAAACCATCGAATGCTGTGCAGTGCCAAGGCGGCAACACGCCTGCCACGTCCTGCATGTGGCAGCTGACATGTACGTACACCTACCGTAGAGTGCCAAAGTACCTGCCCCGGGCCTACCTGCCTACCTGGGCAGACGAGCGCTATCGACATGTGTGGTGGGATCCCATGCGTATTGCCAGGGCCAGAACAGGCCAGACCAGAGCAGGTAGTGCTAGAGCGCTGACTGACAGGGCAGCTACCTAATTTGGCAAGCACAGCACCTTCAGCGGCAGACTGACCAGATAGACTGATAGACTGCAGAGTGATATGAGGGGCTTTTGATCAGCGTTGATATCTTGAAATCTACCTAGGATACCTAGGATAGTGTTGCAGATGCGGAGATCTTGGCTGCATGCATACCTGTCAAAGGTTACTCTGGGGCCGAAATTAGCAGAGGAGCACTGAGGAGCTGTGTAGGATTCTGATTGCTCGCTTGATGATGACGTTAGGTTCCAATCCCGTTGACTCCGTGCCTTTCTTACTCCATACCAAGGTACATGAGCGCTTAACCCGGCTGCCCTAGATAGGCAGGTACCTAGGTATGTGCTGTTACTGCGTGTACTTGAGAATAGGTACACACGCCTAGGAGTCGAAACTCACCCTGCTTACGGATTTGGTGTTGTTCATTGTTCAGATCACATACAACTCAACAGATGAAAAAGGACTATACCGGAATTTGTCAGACTGCCAGGTGGTTGTGGCGAGACGGACTGCAAACCTTGTCGGCACGCAATACGCATACGACATTCGGTCGCTATCTCAGATACCGTTTACGAAACCATGCACTAACAGGAGATACTTCACCGGCCAGAGGACCAATGCAGGTCAGTGCCCGTGTTTGGCTCCCAAATTTCTGGGCCTCTCACCTGCATCGCCCCTGCTGATGCTGCTGATTATGATTTCTGATTGACTACAATTTTTGTATGGCTGATGGCTGATGGAGCCGGATGGTATCGCTTGCCAGCAGGCCTTGCAAGCTGGAGCCTCGGGTCCTTTCTCCAGGTCTAAAAATCGCACTCACACGAACACCCAAACTCCGCTTTCCACGCTTGCACACCTGCACACCTGCACCACGCCTCAGTGCTGCACTAACCCACCTGCAAGCACTGCGCACCCTTCCACCCTTCCACCTTTCCACCCTTCCACCTTGCCAAGGTTCCCAGGTTCCAGGTTCCTACCCGCCGGCATCCGATTACCATCTGAGCGCCGGACACGGACTCGCTGTTCTCTCTTCTTTTCGCCTCGCCTCGCTTCGCTTCGCCTCGCCTCCAGCAATCCGTACTCTCCTTTACAAACAATCAATCCCCTCGCAAAATCCAACTAAACTCCTTCGACTTCCCTCGTCACCATCCACGCCGATTAATTCTCTTCCCACGCTCCCTACCATTCTATCCTTCGACATTTACACCACTACATACATACTTCCTATCACGCTTCCGAGCTCCCCACATATCGGCCAGCGCTATCAACACAGCCAGACCCTCCTTACCTCACCTTTTCTCGGATAGCGCTCTCGTAATGTTAATTTGACTCCGTCTCTAAGGCGCCATCCTCCTTCCCCAGCAGAAGGGTCTCACCTCGAGGACTCTTATCTCTCGCATCTCTCACACTTGCTTTGCCGACCTCGAACCGCTATATCCAGTGGATCCTTGGCCTATACCGAACCCAGCCAGGCATCGTCGCTCCTCTTGACCGTTGTCCGACTTCCCGCTCGATCCCGCTAAACCCATCGACCTCGGAGACATTTGCTTTGTCTCTTCCTTCCACGCTATCATTCTACGAACGAGCCTGCTTGTATCCATCTTCACGTCAGACAAGAACGCGTACTGCTAGCATCATCCCAAACTCCGCCAATTGCCGAGCAGGACCAGCCCGTCTCTGGTTCTGCAATTAATCCGACAATCTGGATTCGTACGTGTACCGCTCCTTCCATCCCATTCCTTTGTCCCGCAGTGTCACTTCTGTTTCCTCAACGCCTTGCATTCCTTACATGCCTTGACTGGCATCTGCTGTTTTCTACACTCCCTTCCAAAGAAAGAAGAGATTATATTCTCTCTTCATGGGCCGCACCTCCTATATTGGGTCTATCTCACTTCAGCTTCGATCTTATGGAGCTTCAGTCGTCTAACTTGGTATGGCGCAGTTTTATGAGCGTGGCCGCAGGATGGGGTCAATATCATCATAGCTCGAGCCCGAGCCCAGCTCCTCAGTCGCGAAGAATCGGTCATCTACACTCCCAATCGACTTCCAGTAACCATACCAGCAGCTCTCGATCCGCATCCACGAAGCCCAGGTCGAACACGCAAACCTCCAACATGGCCGCCGAGATGTCTTCCTCCCCCCGGCCCACAACTCCTCAGTCAAAACCGAGGAGGGTCTATGCCGGTATCTCAGAGAGTGACTTTGATTTATCTACGATCCCGGACCCTCGAAGCAGATTAATGACGCCCGCGAGAGTCGACGCTGACGCGAGTCCCCGACAACATCCCGACCTCAACGACGAAGTCGCAGCACTAAGCTCAAAGCTCATCCACGCCATAAACCACCAGACGACCCTCGATGACAGCTTATCCCAGACCAGAGTCGAGCTTGAAAGAGCCCGAGAGCAGATCCAATCCTTGGAAGCCCAGCTCGCAAAGCAAAGAGAAATGTTGGTTGGCGACATTTGGGTCCGGCGGAAGTCGGTTGTAGCTGAGAAGACTAACCTGTTGTCTAGAATCGCCGAGGAAAAGAGGCTGCGGATAGAGGCCGAACAGGAGAAAAAGAGAATCGAACAGGAATTGGAAAATTTGACAACCGAATTGTTTGAGGAGGCGAACAAGATGGTCATCTCGGCGAAAGAGGACTCGCGCAAGGAGCAAGATATATTACATCGCAAGAACGACGCGCTGAAGGCTCAGTTGGCAGATACGGAGGGACTGCTCAAGTCCCAACAACAACAGCTGACCGAGCTGAAACTTGTTATGGAGCAGATGAGCTGGGACCAGGACAACGATAGCTCGACCACGACTCCCTCCTCGCCAGGCGGCAGCAAGTTCGATTCCCGGGATGACGACACGCCTACATCGGATATCGGCTCTCAGTCTGGCCTGTCCGACCTTATCACTCCATCTTACCCCACGAGCTTCACCCATCTCCTGCAGCCAGTCCTTCGTAGCGACATCGGCGCATATGATGATTTCGTCAACCTTTGCAAAGCGTCGAGAAGGCCAGCAAGCCGACCGCCTTCCGGGTCGCAAAACAATCTTCAAGCCGGTCTTGGCCTTGGACTCATGGGACCAGTGGTCAGTGTGACTTCGATGGGTATACCCTCAAGTGCCTCTACTGTCTCGCTATCGTCTATGGGCTCTCAGGCACCTTCTTCCACTTTCTCCCTACAGGCACCACACACTCCTAACTCCTCTGTCAGTGGTGCATCTGCTTCATCCATGCTTGCTATTCCAGCTTTGAAAGAGACCAAGTTCTACAAACGAGTCCTCGCCGAGGATGTCGAGCCAACTTTGCGCCTCGACATAGCTCCAGGGCTCTCTTGGCTCGCTCGACGCTCTGTCATCTCGGCCATGTCGGAAGGGTCATTGGTTGTTGAGCCCGTGCCGACTACAGGCACATACGCCAGGCTTTCACAACCTCAACTGTACCCTTGCTCGCTTTGCGGAGAGAACCGTAAGGATGAGCAATATCTGCGGATGTATCGTTTCCGCACCAGCGAGAATGCCTCGGCGCAGCGATACCCTCTTTGCAGGTATTGTCTTAATCGCGTCAGGTCGACCTGCGACTTCCTTGGTTTCCTCCGGATAATCAAGGACGGCCACTGGAGGACGGACGACGATGATGCCGAGAAGGCTGCGTGGGAGGAGAGTGTGAGGCTGCGCGAGAATATGTTTTGGTCTCGCATAGGTGGCGGTGTCCGTCCCGTCTCTCAGGGCTTCCATGGTCACTCCAACAGCGTGGCGGAAAAGAGTCCTCGTCAGAGCCAGGAGGAATCTGCTCGCCAAGGAAATGGCACTGTGGTTGCGTCCGAGAAGCCCGATGCACAGGCCGGCGTAGGGGAACCTGGCCACGACGTCAAGGACAATGTGGAAGAATGCGCTACTACGGCGGATACGACGCCTCAACCCACCCCATTGCCTCGACCTTCAAGCGCGGAAGAACAGGCGGACTTCACAGACGAGAAGATTATCTTTGTCCATGACAAACAGGCTGCGCAACCCGAGGACACGGGAAAAGCCGAGGCATACCATTTGGAGCAGCCCCAAACCCCTCCACCTACTCCTAGCAATCGCCTCTCTTCGCAAACACTCACGCCACATTCCTCCGAGAGCAACAAGAGGATATCGCTGCGTATTCCCGGCTTTCCATGAAGACTGAACCATCCCCTGAGGGATCGTCAGATCTTGCTTTTTGAACATATACTTTTAATCATAAGATTGCGCTGGCGAACAAACGCGTAACAATTACTTTTTCTTGAGAAATGAGTCAGCGACCTCGTCCTGTACCATTTCCATGAGCGTTGTTGAGCCAGTCAAGTACGAGCGCTCTTTCAACAGGCTCATTCAGGGCTGGGCATGTGGAGAACATGGCGAACATGGGTCAGGGCATGGGACAGAAAGCCTTGGCCGAGGCTGCAAGTGGGATGGTTGGTGATTGGCAAGGAAAAGGCCGGAACAAAGCTGCCTCGAGGACTTCAGATGGCTACTCGATATATTCAATTATGCAAACGGACGGGCTGGCCTGGACGAAAACGAGACCAATCTGGACATGCTGTTCACGGGCTAGGCTGGGCTGGGTTTGAGCAGGGTCGGATCGGGTCGGGCGCGACATCAGATCGACCCTTTTGCGTCAAGGAAACTATTACTTTTAATGATAGCAGAGAAATGGCACAGGGGCCCTGAATGGCGCCCCTTTTCAGGACTTGGACATGAACACCACGGTGTCGTAACCTCATCGCTGGTGACTGAGAAATTCAGTGGCGTCCATCTTCCTTCCGATAGATAGCGAGTGTCCATCCCCACCCATGTAGGGGGTCCCAAATGCTGCGCAACCGCAAGAGTAACTCAGGGGAAGGGGGGAGTTTGTGGTCCACTCGCGAAAAGGGGTAGGGTTATGAGGCGTCGTGGAGACCCTCGGATATCCTGGGCTGCGCGTGGGCGATTAGGTTGTACCCCAGTCACTGTGAGATCTTCGCATCCGATCATTCGGATGCTGATCTTAGCATGTTTCATCTATCGCCGCTATTGCCCTTGACAACAGCACAGCAGTCGATCGATCTCGCCAAGGTCGGCGGTCGAGATGGCGCGGGGCCGCACTGGGCATGCGAGCAGGATGATTTCTGGGATACATCACGGCAGATACGGAAAGGCCCCTTCACCCTAGTGTCGAATAAGAGGGCTGACATATCCACCAGACGAGTGCTGAGGAGCCGATGTTGTTGTTCGTTTAGATTATGAAGGCTGGTGTGAATGGCTGCTGAAGCCGGCGATCTAATGTCTTTTAAGTCTTAGTCTATTGCTTGAGACCTTTCCGAGCTCTCGACAGCGTGAGATACACTTCTTGGTTGCCAGAATTCGACCCCGGCAGGACGCTGGTGGAGGTATGTATATGTATACTAGAGAGGACGCGCAGTTGGGAGTCTGAAGCTGGAGCCGGAGCCGGAGGCCTTGTCGGGCGATGCGACGGCTCTATCAATACATCGCCAAAGGTGTAGTTTTACTATCTGTCAAGGCACTACGTATGTAAACGGGGTTAGATGGTCGATTCTATCTCGATCTATGCCACTATACAGCTGGGGACTGTCACGCGTGGGAAGAAATCAACAATTTTTGGTAGCAACGTAGGCTTTCGGGGGATGGAGGTCTCCTGATAATGGCGAAGAAAAGGGGGGAGGGGGAGGCTTTGTGCTGCAATTGAAGGCACATCTCTTCAAAATCCAGATGCCTTGGGTATAACCCTCTGCATCCACAAACCTCCTCTTTCTGGATACCGTGCTTGCTCCATGCCGATTTACGCATCCCACACACGGCATATACTGTGCTCTGTTCCTGATTGGGAATGTTCAGCGTTGAAAGCTGGTGCGTGCTGGAACACCGGCTGGGATGAGACGCGGGCGCTTGCCTTGGACAGCCTCTGTAAAACCATTGCCTTTAGGACCAATAAGTCGATCCGGCGGAGCAGTAAGTCTTCGGGACCGAGGACAACCATCGAACGACGGCAGAGCTCATGGTCTCGGTCTCAGTTGTCCGGCGACTCCCTCGGCGGCCACGCTGCACCACAGCTAGACCATTGTCTGGCGGACGTGTAGCTGCGGTTTCCTGATGCGGCTGCAGGCACACAGATACAGAGGCATTGCTATGCGCGCGGGGTTCCAATCGCATCGTTCCGTTGGGGGGCCGTGTCTATCGACCAGGAATGATGACTGCCCTCGTGGGTGCCCTGCTCGGAAGATGTCCCGACCCCAGTCACGTTCACATTGGCCAAAATGTCTCCCAGGGCCTTCGCCTTGAGACTTGCTTTCCTATCTCTCGACGTTGTTTCATCGCTCCTCCCGGGATCCTGCCTCCCCTTCCCTCTCCTTCTTCACCCTCATCCTCTCCCTCAGGTCGCCCAGCTTCCTCTCCAGGGGGATCCTCAGGGCCAGCAGCGAGGAGCGCTGCTCCTCGAGGATGGCTATCCGGTCGTCGATGGGCGTCTCCAGGAAGACCCTCTTCTGCTTGACGGTGTCGCTGTCCATCTTCAGCCACGCGCCGGTCACGGCGCCGACGATGGTGATGAGGGCAATTGAGCCGGTCATGACGACGCGGCGGATCCTCTGCCTCTTCGCGATGTCGGCTGTCGAGGCGTGCCGTATGCCCCTCAGGGCGGCTGTGGAGGAGGGGATGGTGCGTCTGAGCATGGTGGTAGTTGTGTTTGTGGCAGAGTTGTCGTGTTTCTCTTGCTCGTCAGCCCCAGAAGTCCTTCCAGATCGCCTCTGACTTTAGCTCCTGTTCCGACCGTCTCCTCTTCCCGTTTGGGGCGTGCTTCTGCCCTCCGGTCGTCTCCGTTTTTGATGGGTTGGTTGTCGGCAGGGAAGATGCGTCCGTAACAATAGTGTCGATTGAGCAGTTGCGCGTGTCCCTCTGAGTTTGTTCTGTTGTTGACGGTGTCCAGGGGAGTCCAAAGGTTGTTGGTGGTGAAGACGATGGCCTTGTTGAGCTGGCAAGTACCGAGGCTGGCGGAGCTGTCGTCGTCGGTGATATTGTGGCACGTCGTTGTAGTGCCAGTGAGGATTGGGGAGCTTGACCCCAAAATGCGGCTCCGGATTGTGGTGGAGGTGGGGCGAGTAGATCCAATTCAATGGCTGCTGCGGGTTGATCGGATTTACAGCAGCAGCAGCTTGTGCTACAATGCGACTGGTTCTGGCACCGACAGCAATGGCTACACCGAGATGGAGCAGTGCCCGGCAGGCTCGGGAGGTTCAGACTTGTGAGACGCGGCAATCGCGGCGGCAGTGGTGGTGGTGGGGGTGGTGGGAGTGGTGGGGTTGCCATTTGGAATCAGTCTCGAAGTGCAGATACCTAGGTACATATGTACTTAGGTACTTCGGTTGATCTGCGTGATGACGAAGTGACGATATTTTGGAATCCGGGGTTTCTTTCAAAGCTGCCAACCTTGGAAGATACGTACACTACCCGTACCCCTGACAGGTACCTAGGTGGATAATGACAACATCGTCATTTTTGAAGGAATATGCGCCTTGTGAAGCCCTCGTATCGTCTTGTCTCGTCTGGTCTGCTTCAAGCTCAGAGGTCGAGCTTCCGTTTTGAGTCGACAGGTTATTATCAGCCGAAATCACCAGACCGGACCGTTGTTGTTTGAAAGCCTCAAGGGTCAATAAAGTCCGGACAACCGTGGCACGACCGGCAACACCGTGGATATATATCAGTTCTGCTACGCACTATATACACTAAATACCTCTTTGATCTGCGCTAGAATCCATCTCCAGTACCGAGACTAGCTTATAAGGCTCTCGTTAGGCCTTCATCTTCTTGGGATTTGGGCAAGCTCTCATACGTCTTATGTTTCACTATCCATCATAGCCTCGTACCATCACTCCTACTACTGCTACTACTTTCCTTCTACGCCGCATCATGTCGACACCCCGCGTTTTTATTGCCCGTCACGGCGAGACGGAATGGTCCCTTAGTGGCAAGCACACTGGTGTCACAGATATCCCTCTTACTGCCAACGGCGAGAAGCGAGTTCGGGCAACCGGAAGAGCCCTGGTTGGCAATGATAGGCTCATTGTCCCAAATAAGCTCACTCATATGTCAGTTGCAGCCATCTTCGCGCTAAAGATGCATTTGCCTAATCCCTGACCGCATCACTTCTCTCCTCCTAATACATGTACTCACATATCATAGTTACATCTCCCCTCGCGCGCGAGCCCAGCGCACATTTGAGCTGCTCAACCTGGGCTTCAAAGACCTGCCATGGAAACCCCATGGCGAACTTTCCGACGCCCCAGGTCCGGCCTGCAATGCGCGCATCGAGATCACCGAAGACATCCGTGAGTGGGATTACGGCAACTACGAGGGCATCACGAGCCCCGAGATCCGCAAGTTGAGGAAGGAGCAGGGACTGGACGAGCACTGGGACATCTGGAGGGATGGCTGCCCGGGAGGCGAGTCTCCTGAAGAGGTCACCGAGCGTGTGGACAGACTCATTGCCGATATCCGGTCCAAGTACCATGCGCCACATATCAACAAGAACGCCCCTCCAACGCAAGATGGTACAGGCGACGTTCTGGTTGTAGGACACGGTCACATCTTGCGTGCATTTGCACTGAGGTGGACCGGAAAGACCCTTCAGGATGGACCTACCTTTTTGATGGAAGCTGGAGGTGTGGGCACTCTCAGGTATGTCTTGTGAATCTTTCACTCAATAATGAAGGCGGTCAGTGACTGATTGAAATTCCCCGGACAGTTACGAACACCACAGTCTCGAAGAGCCGGCTATCCTGCTTGGAAGCGCCTTCTATGTCAACTCTGCCGAGAATGAGATCGCAGAGGCGCCCAAGGTATAGAAAGTGCACCTGAGCAGTAAGACGGAGCTGTGGAGCAGCCCTCTAGGCTCTTGGAACGACTCTTCAAGTTTCTCGTTAAGCAGCATATTGTTACTTTAGAGCGCGATTCCCCCCTGGGACCGATGATGTAGGAGCATCTTTACCCAGAAGACAAATCAAGAATGCCTCCGGGCGATCATAATCGTGGGAGTACGTCCCCAGAGACCACCTGCACAACTCCACAACTGGGGAGCAGTAGCGCGAACTCACCCACTCCACAATACCCCATCGCTGCGTCTGGACTCCAGTCTCTACTCCGTACCATCCGCGTCGCGATAAAACAGAAGCCAGACCATGAAACCTATCTAGGAAGTTCGGCTGGATTTCCTATCCTAAGCCATCATGGGCCCATGTCCGCGAAGAGAGCGGTTGCACAGCTCTGGATGCTGTTCACACGATAGCCTACTTGTCACGGTGCAGGGGATTGTTCGGTATATGCCTGTCACACCAATCGAGAAGCTAACGGTCGTAGAGAGTGGTCAGGCAGTCAGAAGAAACGACTCTGTTAAGCTGGCAGAGCAACGAGAACCTGCGGGGGCGTTATAGGCATTTCACCTTGCTGCTCACCTTGCATTCACCTTGCATTCACCTTGCTCACCTTGCTCACCATGCTCACCTTGCTCACCGTGCTTCACCCTTCACCGTGTTTCACCCCACACCGTGTTTTACCCTTCACCGTGCTCACCTTGCTCACCTTGCTCACCTTACTCACCTTGCTGCTTACCTTACTTTACCGTGTTCATCTTGCTTACCTTACGCTTGCGAACCTCGAAACAGTAGGAACAGGCTTCTGAGCGGCTTCTGGTGGTTCGAGGCGAGGTTGGCAATCAGCTGGCAGAACCTTGGAAGTCCGGTTAAGGCTGATGCATGATCCGTTTCAAGTTGGTCACGTTTCCATCTGAAATCCTGTTGGCCACAACACGGCTCTGCTGAAGCCTCAAAAGACCGCCTCACATACCTTTTTTGATATACTCAGAGACAGCTACTGCCATCGAGTTAGCAATATCATCCTTGATTACACTCTAACCACAGATAAACTTCCCCAGCATAGCTAGGTGCTCATGTATCACATCTATACTGAAAACCGAGTGAGGATCGATCCCTCAATTTCCCGGAGTAAGTGCAACGGTCTAGCTCCGCTGGTCTCTACGCGATACAATAACCATCGATACGCGTCCTGAATCTTTCTCGTAGAACTCGGAAATCTCCCTGAAAAGCCCTCTTCGGTCGGGGTACCTCATCCAGAATTCGTAAGGCACTACCTTCGCTCGGCCGGATGTGATATTGGTACGCATATACATTTTTGCATCTCAACAGCCCTTCCTGACACACTGCAGCCGCTTCCAAGGTCGTTCCGACGGAGTTACAGAACCAGCCGGGTCCTGGCATCCTGACTGTCACCCTCTATGAAGGTCATGGCCTGTCCGCACCGCAAGGTCACAAGGAAGAGTTCAACGTCCAGCTTGAAAGATCTCCCCAGCCACCTTGGGCCGGCCGCTCCTACCAGCCTTACCACTCGGGGTACTTGCCTTACGCCATTCTGCGATACGATCACTCGGACGCGTTCGCCGGTGCTATCGCTGGAACTGTAGAGAGCCCTCGGTGGGCCGGGAATGCTATCCTCTGGAAATTTGATGTCTCGCGGGCCTCTGAGCTGACGGCACACATTTACCTCAAGAACCCAAATACTCATCAGGGAGACGATGATATATACCTCGGTATGGTAGGGATAAGTCCCACATTCGAGGAAGGAAAGCCTCTCGACAGGCAATGGCTAGATATCCAAGACGGCACCGGGAGGATTTGCATCGGGGTTGATTATACCAGAAACGAGTCATCAGAGATCGGATACGTAGAGCATACGTTGTTCGCTGAACCTGGTATTGGCTGCCCGGCCGGTGAAGTATGGAGGAGGGAAGAAACCCAACAAATCTACTTGCTCAAGACGATTGAAAGGACAGAGGACAGCTCCTCATCTGCAGTATCACGCGGCCTCCGGTTTCAAATCGATAGCCCCTTTATCGCACCGCTCATGTTTGCTTCTCATTCACCAGAAAGCTTATACCTTTTCTTCCCTTATATCACCGGCGGCCACCTATTCTATCACCTACAGCGGAAGCAGTATTTCAGCACTAATGCATCCAGACTCTATGGTGCTGAGATTCTCTGCGCATTAGACCATCTACATGGTCTCGATATTGCTTACGATGGGTTGAAGCCATGGAATATCCTCATCCACTCCTCAGGACATATTGCTATCGGCGACCCGAGTCTTTTCATATCAGAGAAGCAGGATACGCGCGCTGCTACCGTCCCGACCAGGTATTCTGCCCCCGAAGTGCTCCTTGGCCGAGGTCACTCTAAGCTATCAGACTGGTGGACGCTCGGTCTTTTCCTCTACGAGATGCTTACGGGACTGCCGCCTTTCTACGATGAGAGCGCTGAAGAGACACGCCGTAAGATCCTCTCCGACTCCGAGCCCCTCCAGCTCCCGGACTCGCTAGCTTTATCTGCCAAGGACATCCTTACGAGGCTTCTCGACCGCAAGCCCGAACGACGGCTGGGAGCAAGGGGAGCCTTCGAGATCAGAGACCATCCATTCTTCAGCGGTATAGACTGGGATAAGCTCGCCCGACGAGAGTATGATACCCCTTTCAAGCCTCGCAATATCGCAACAGTCTTCAAGGAAAATAGGCCCCCATCAAAAACTGAGCAGTTAAAACAATGCATGGGGTACACCTTCAAAAGGCCCGATGTCGGCATACAATCCGAGTTTGTTACTCGGATGCAAAAGCCGATACCAGAGAAGGTGTCTCATGGTACCAGCGTCATGCCAAACAAAGCCTCGACTATCACGGCACCTACTTCGCTTCCAAATGCAGCCGACACCCCTCAGCCTTCGGAACCCCCTCAAGCAGCATTCGGTGAGAACCCTGACCTAGAGTTGCTTTGGGAAGAGGGCACCCAGGTATTCATCATGCGAGATCGTGTTACCCACGTAACACGACCTATCGGTACCCGAAGCATATACCATCTCCCTAAACCAGTCTCACAAGCAAATGGACCCTCGTCTCCTGATATGGCTCTCGAGGAGAACTGCGCAGCGCATAAAACGCCTACTGCCAATATGCCCACCCAAGCACAGAAAGAGGACGTCCTCGAAGTAGCTCTGAAGGCCGGGTACCTACAGGTAGTCTACCAGCTCCTGAAGAACTACAGCGGGATGGACTTGAATAACTATATTCATCCTACGCGAGATACCCCGCTGCAGTGGGCCACGGAACAGGAGAATCTGGGCCTCGTAAAGCTACTCCTCGACCATGGCGCAGACCCGAACTCCCACGCCGTCCCACCGAGGGACCACGCGCTCCTGCGGGCCGTGAGCAAGAACAACCGGGAGCTCGTCGAGGCCCTAGTACACGGGACCAACCGGGTATTCCGCACCGCAGCCCTGGGCCTGGCGATCGACAAGCAGGACGCCGCGACGGCGACCCTCCTGCTGGCGAACGGGGCGAGGTGCGACTTCGAGGACTCGGACCGGCCGGCCCCGGCCAACGAGCACCAGGGCTGCTATTTCGAGGACATCTCGTACCCGGAGGACTTCATGCCGCCGCTCGCGCGGGCCGTCCGGGCGGGCGACGCGGGGCTGGCGCGGCTGCTGCTGGCGCGCGGCGCGGACCCGGACGCCGAGTTCCACGACATGGAGCCCCTGGTTACGCTGCGGGTCGCCCTGCTCCCGGTGCCGCCCGAGGACGAGTACAGGCGGCCGACCACGGGGTGCGGCAGGGTCGTGCAGCTGGCGATAGACCTGGGCCACCTGGACATCGTGCGGCTGCTGGTCGCGTCTGGTGCGGATGTCGGTCTGGGGCGGCCTGCCTGGCGGCATCATGAGTGCGGGATGGTGCCGAGGGATGTGTATTTCAGGGTCATAGCCGGTCTGAGGGCGGAGGCGGCGGCCTTGAAGCGATGAGGATGTGTGATGTGAGGGCAGGAGAGGTCGACTACGTTTCGTCTGGTTCGTCCTGCTGTGTTTGTAGATGTATACTTCTGTGTGGAAGTCTTTAGGCTGCATGGAATCCGAAATGATATTACGGTGTGGTGGGACAGCGTTGACACCATCTACGCCTTTCCATGCAGGAAGTGTCCCTAGCAGATGCTTCCTTTCCTTTTTCCTTCATTTAATCACCTTGGCGACGACTCGTTCTGGGGTTCTCAATGTATATATTTGAATCTTCTATATCTCGTATCATAATAAGATCTATAGGGAATTAGCTCCTCGTACTTTTGATATGAGGAGCAATAAGACTGAGAATATTCGCCTACGGTTCAACAAATAACCGTCGGAGGCATGTCAGTCCCATACATGCAGTGGGCTACCTACTAAGTACATAGTACTCAGGTACCTAAGTCAGCCATGTCGACCACCATTAGACATACATCATGCTGCCACCTCCACGGGCTCGTCGTTCACCTCGTCGTCGTCCTCCTCTTCCTCAATGATATCCTCAACAATCAGATTCCCAGACTTCCCGATAGTCTCCCTAAGCGTCTTCTCCTTACTAGGCTCATACACCTCCCGCGGCAACAGACTCGCCAGCCGGAAGCCATACAAGTGCTCGTACCCCTCCGGCGCGCCGTCCTTCTCGTCCAGCTCCGAGTCGTCCGCCGGCCGAGAGAGCAGGTCATAACACTCGACAAACGCGTAGAGCTCCTCGACCGTGGTTTCGCCGGCGAACCGGCGGATCACGCGGCCCGCGCCCGCCTCCTCGGGCATCTTAACGGCCAGGCGCACCACGTCCTTATCGGTGGCAGGCGGCTCGGGCGCGATGGTCGCCGCGCGCCACCTCCGCCACAGCTGTCTCTTGCGCTGCAGCTCGGCCGCCCGCTCTGCCTGCTCGAGGGCCCTCTTCTCCGCCTCGGCGGCGGCGGCCTCGGCCTCGCGCTTCTGCCTGGCGCGCTCGCGGTCCCGCGCCAGGGAGCGCTCGTACGCCGAGTCCTGCTCGGTCCTCAGGTCCCGCGCCGTCTGCTGTGCGACGCGCTCGGCCCGCAGGCCGTCGAGGTCCGGCGTGTACTTGTCCATGGCGGACTGGATGGCGGCCAGGTAGCGGCCGGCCGTGGTGTTGCCGGCCAGCCGCTTGATGATGCCCATGCGCGTGCTGCCCTCCTTTGGTGACAGGCTGATGAGCACGGAGAAGGGGAATTTCGTGCAGTTGTACTCCTGGCTGACCGTGTAGGCCTCGCTATCGAGGACGTTGCCGCCCCAGAGGATGACCTGGTTGGCCGGGTCGGACAGGAAAGAGGACACCTCGGGCGCGAGGAGCACGTCCCGCGCGAAGGGGGCTGTGTCGTCGTGCTCGGGAGACATTAGAACTACCAGGAGGAACTTTAATTCCTTCTTGGCCTGGTCGTGCGCCTGCGCGAAACCTCCCTCGTACCATGGAAGTGGGTTGCTGCCGTACTCCTCCTCAAACTCCCTCTTGAACCGTGCAGCGGAATCCCTCGGTAATAGCATCTTGCGCCCGTTGGTATTTCGTAGCCCCCTTGTTATCGAATTTGACACAGCCCTCGGCCGTAGTGACTGTGGGAGGAAAGATAATATGTACCACACCGGCCTGAACAGGGTCGAGAATAATGTCCAGCCTAACCGGAAGGGCGCAAAGAGGAGTGTGAGGAGCCATGGCGCCCCATATGTCGTCGAAGGCCCTGGCACGATCCGCGGCGCAGGTTCTGTCCTGTCCCTGCGAGGTAATCTCGCCGTAGGTGTGTAGAAGCTCTCCTGCAGATTCTCGTGTCGGCCGGCTGCCCGGGGAACAGTAGGCTGAGCGGCCTGGGCCTCGGCGACGGGGTCGGGCCCCTCGCCGTCAAAGAATTTGGTTATTGCTATCTGGACGTTCCATTGTGACCGCTCCAGAAGCGGAAGGGCATCCTTGGGCTCCTGGTTGGTGAGTTGGGTGTATTGTTGTAGTGCTTCCTGCTGCGTGGGGGACAGCTGGGCCGGGTCGAAGTCCGACGACGCGCTCGCCATGTTGAATAGATGGGAGTTGGGGACTGGATCTCCAAGCGTCTCCTTCTTCTATTACCCTTCGTTTATCGGTGCCTCGGGTTCAGCAGTCCATCAAGCCTCGGATTGTTGCGTAGCAGGAAGTGAAGGTGTCGCGTCGGGCCGGGAGCGGCAGTCCACCCGAGCTCGGTCTCGTGTGGGGTGTTCGAATCGCTTGATTTACTTTCGTTCGACAAGCTGAGATCAAGGCGGAGAAGATTTACTTCAAGGTACTTGGGTGTGACAGAGCGAGAAGTTAACGAAGTCAGCCCTTCGGGGAATTACTATACGGTAAGTAGGGTTTGTAAGTTGTAGTTTCGGTAACGTGTGAAGTTCGGCGAGTGCACTGCAGTAAGTAAAGAGGTGCCCACAGGCGCTTGCCGACGTCAGTGACAGCGCAGGGCTCACTGTGGCCGCCCGCAGTAGCTCCACCGGTGTAACTCAGCACTCACCTGGGCAGCTTGTAGGTACCTAGGTACCTAGGTACATAGGTAAGCCGCATATACCCAGGTAGCCCAATACTCCAATCTCCAAAGTGTCGTTTATGAGGAGGTGATTGGTCTCTATTCTATATAAAAGGGTAGAAACTGGAGCACCCGTCAATCAAAGGGGTGATAGTCCATAGTACGTGGTTAAGTGAAGCTATCTAGCTGTACTTGGACTACAAAAGTAGCCCTAACCCTAAGGTCATACTCGAGTCAAGCGACCTCGCAGGCTTAGCAAGTTGCAGGGGAGCCACAGGCCACTACCGGCCGCTCGGTGGCTGTAAAAGCAACATACCAGCATACCTGGCAGCCTGGTGTAGAGCGTCGATCAGGCTCAGGCCCGTGACATTGAAACACAACCC
>LKEB01000039.1:34501-68224 GCA_003795295.1 Cytospora leucostoma | reverse complement strand
TGCTTGTCCCCCCACCCCCCGTGCATTTTCGAACTTCTATGTTGGTCGTCTTCGACACGCACACCAAGACCAAAAGAACCACCGAGTCCATAAACTTTTGTCTGCGCCCCCTCCTCAACATTCGTTTTGCTTTCCCAATCTTTGCGGTCACATCGGGTCGATGGGAACACAGGTTACATATAGTGTTAGGCCATGGGAAACAATCCTCAGATCCAAGTAAGCGCTGCACTGCCCCGTTCAACTCGAGCGTACTGCACTTCCACTGCACAGTAGCTATACCTACTATCTCGATACCGATCTCGACTCGGATCTCCCCCCACTACGGACTGGTTACGACTGCTACGTACCGCATTGGACATCACGAGTTGCAACCCGACACTCTTCTCGACCACCACTACCACCACCACCACCCTGCCAAGCTTCCTCTCTCTCCTGTCTCGAGACTCCTGTGCCTACGGTTTCGCTCGTCGCTACAGACCTGGCTGACCAATCTATATGGAATAGGCGTCGTAGATCTGGTCCACGGGCAGTCGCCGTCGCCATCGCCATCGCCGTCGCGTCACAGAACTGACCCGGCGTGCTTCCCTCCTCTATACTACGACAATGGCCGGCGCTCCCGATCTGCGCCGGCAGGTCGGGTCTCCAGGGCCTAAGAGGCGAGGTGAGTCCTCGTCCGGCCTCGTCTGGCCTCGTCTGGCTATACCTCACAACTTTCCCATGTCGTGCTGGTCCGCCTGTCTGTTCTTGCTCGTGCCGCTGATGATTACCCCTCCGCCCCAACAGACAAAGACAGCACATTGTGTAGAAATATTCTAATTTATGGCAAATGTCGCTACGAGAATCAAGGCTGCAACTTCAACCACGATGGTACAAGAAATAACCATGCGAGCGGCAGCAGCAATAACAGCAGCTCCTCCGATGCTGCTAAGAAGGCTCTCAACGGGGACTCTCCCTCCTTCACGCCCTCGAGTCTGATCACCCAACCCACAAAGAAATCTACCCTACCCTCCCAAGCTGCCAGTGCTGCCGTATTCACCCCCAGGGGCATTGGTGCTGCTACTCCAACCACGCCTGCCGCCTCCGAACCCGAACGACTATTCAACCCTGCTGCCATCAAGGAGTTCACTCCTCAAAACAACTACGACCTCGGGAGCGCGAATCCTCCTGCCGCCACGCCTGATACTACTATACAGTCTTACGATCCCTTCTCGACGCCCGTGCCTGCCGCCCCCCAGTTTAATCCTTATGCTAATGACCATGCGACCTTGGCTGGGACCTCGACGGCTGCGTACTATCAGGGACAGGGTGGATTCCCCACCCCTCTGCAGCCGCCACCATACCACTTATACGCCAACACCGGCCCCTATCGGGAGGATCTCTTACCATACCAGCGGGCGACACGAGATTTCTTCATTCCGGATGAAATGCGGGAGGAGCTGCAGAAGAAGAGCCATGCGGCAAACCAGGTATTGGCCAGCACCATTCAATTGGAAAACTATCACTCCCTTGTACCACTGGACAAGCTTGACACGCCGCATCGAAAGAATACGGGCATCTTCGGCTGGACGAGTTGGCTTTTCAAGGCGTCTTCTACCAAGACCGGCAGGATCTACTGCCTTCGAAGGATTCAGGACTATCGCCTGGGCGACCGTGAAGCCACACAAGCCATCGAGACCATCAAGAAGTGGAAGCAGATCAATAATGGGAATGTCGTCTTGGTCCATGACGCGTTCACTACGTCGGCCTTTGGTGATAGGTCCCTGGTCTTCGTCCAGGATTACTTTCCCCTGGCACAAACTCTTGTCGAGGCGCATCTCACAGGTCAGCCACAAAAAGATCACAGGTTCCGTGGACCCAATGGCCCGGTCAAGATCCCAGAGACAACGATATGGTCATATGTCGTCCAGATAGCCAATGCGCTGAGGGCTATTCACTCAAGAGATCTCGCGGCAAGGTGTCTAGACCCCAGCAAGATTATTCTTACGGACAAGGACAGGATACGATTGACTTCGTGCGCAATTCTTGACGTGGTACAATTCCAGGCCAATCGATCGACGAAAGAGCTCCAACAAGACGACTTCGCCCAGCTGGGGAGGCTAATATTGTCCCTCGGGACCGGCAAGCTTCCAAATCAAATCATTGATGTTAACGCCGAGATGGCCACGATGGCCCGAAAGTATCCCTCCGGGTCTAAGGGTGAATCTGCCTTGAGGGATCTGGTCACGTGGCTGCTCACGCCAGGGGAGAAGAGCGCCGACCAGCTTATCACAGGCATGCCTCACCATGTCATAGAGAATTTCGACAAGAACCTCCAGAATATCGACACGCTCACCTCGGTACTTTCCCGCGAGCTTGAGAACGCACGAATCATACGCCTCGTCATGAAGCTAGGCATGATCAACGAGAGGGGGGAGTTTGACGGGGACCCCAACTGGTCCGAGAATGGAGAGCGATACCTCCTGAAGCTCTTCCGGGACTATGTCTTCCACCGCGTTGACGAGTCCGGGAGGGCGGTCTTCGACATAGGCCACATGTTGTCCTGCATGAACAAGCTGGATGCCGGTGTTAATGAACGGATCCGCTTGACGAGCAGGAACAACGAGACCGACTTCATAATAACATATGCCGAGCTCAAGAAGCAGCTCAATAACTCGTTCTCAGATCTCATGAAGCATAACAGGCGTACTTAGGTGGGCGCAGCCGCCAGTCTATAGGTTTCATCTGGACCATATATACTCCACGAAACGAGGCCAGCCCTTGGAGCTCCTGCCATATCACCAACGAATCAATGCGCCTTTAGTAACGTCCCCGGAGCTTATATCGGGCCATTCGCACCATAGCAGCCGTGCTATGGCCCTCATGTTTATATGGATGCACAACAGCAACAGCGACAGGTGTACGGGAGATACTGGGGCCAAAGAGGACGAGGCTGGGACCTGGGTCGTAAATGAAAGCGCGGAGGAACAGACCAAGGCGGCCATGGATCGGCTCCACAGATACAACAACAGCAAAAGAATGAGAAATCAGGGGGCTCGGCAGAAGAGGAGCAGGCTGGTTTGAGCGGCAGACAAGGACCAGTGTAGCGACGGCCAAGCTGGGCGGACATAGCGGAGGGTGGTATGGCATCTGATCAAACAGAAACGTGGACTTCCCAAGTGATAGTGAGATGGGTCATATGAGTGAGAGGGTAGGAGAGAGTGACAGCGTTGCATTTGACCGACCAGCGTTGTCCATCCTTGTCTGTTGGATTCGAGCACACCTGCCAACGACGTAATCATTAGAAAGAAAATAAGATTCAGTTTTCCGAAGCCGGCTCCAGGGCCTGTTACCACAAAGAAGCCTGAGAGGGGGACGTAATCCGCACACGCGTGCCTCCAGCTACATGTTGCTAAAGCAAAAAGCAGGATGCCACTCAGCCGAGAAGCGTTGCCAATCGTTTTTCTAGCCTCTCCCACCCCTCAAGCGACCAGCCGGATGTGCATATGCCAATTGTTTGAGGCTACAAGCGCGGCGAGTAAGATTCGCTCGGAAACGCCACCGTCAGCATGCAGCCAGATTTTGGACAACCAGGGTTCCAGTATGCGGCCAGATTTTGGACAGCGCCATTATGCACCAATACCTCAGGCCTGGCCATGGCTGTGATGTCGGAAGTAACGAGGCTCTCGAGCCTGCCTTACACAGCGGTTGATAAAAGGGGGAGTGTCCCGCGGCTGCGGTCAACGGCAGTCTTGCTTGCTCTCTTCATCTTCTTCAAGACACAGTATTCGTCTGGTCTTGCTCATCAACATCCGACGCAACTGCTCCTGCTTTAAGCCTCCCTCCAACATCTTGTCGAAGGTCTCTCTACATACATCTTATTAACATGTCCGCTATCAATCTCCCCCATCGTCCTGCTGGAGACGACATATGGCACCAACACAGAGTCAAACTTCGAGAACTCTATCAGGATAAGAGAAAGACACGAGAGGAAGTCAGACATATAATGGAGACGGCTCATGGGTTTCCCACGATGCCGTGAGTCCCCCTCCCCTCCTTCCCTTAAACCTCACCCACGCTTGGCCTCTTTCAAGATGGTGTGTCAAAATACTTATGGATTGTTTGCTAATTCATATCCGTCCGACAGTAAGACAATCTGGGAAACAAAGCTGAGGGACGACCTCGGACTTCGCAAGAAGCTGAAGAAGAAGGACTGGCCGATTATCTATGGTCACGTTCTAGCCCGCCGTGAGCAAGGGAAGGAGACAGCCATCTACCTGAATGGCACTCGATTGCCATGGGGGAAAGCCTGGAAAGAGATCAGGAGATCTGGGGCAACCAGAACTCAATACGCACCACAGGGTCCGTAAGCTGAACCATTTGTGAAGCTTGGAATAGATACTGACCAGTTTCAGCTCGACTTCCCCTCGCTCCTCTTCCTCCTGCAGTTGATGTCAGGACACCATCCCCGGTGCAACCCGCGCCAGTCAATAACACATCACTTCAACTCTTGCATGCGGAGGTGCAAGTAGGTGCTGTTGCCTCCGCCGATCTAGCTGCTGCTGTTGAAGCAGAACACATATCGACATGTACTCAGGTCAAACCCTTGGAACGATTTGATCCAGCTCTGGAACCCTTCCTCCATGGGGTTAACACAGACTCGGTGCTCAAACTGTGTCTTGAGAACACACCATTCATACACCTTGTCAGGAGTCTTGCGTGTGAGTATGACATTGCCGATGATTCATACTATCAACCATGAACTAACCAGCTCGCCTGGATGAACAGCAACTACAGGTCCAAACACGATTTCGGCCCTCAGTTTGCAGTGGACGGCTGCTCTATCACCATATCACAGGCCATCCGACCTTGGCATGCACACTGTATCCGATAGTCTTGTTCTTGCGGTGTCCTTGTCCCACTTGGCCACAGAATTCCTTCCTGCATTACGACGAGCCTCTTCATTGGAGATCTCGACCAACTTCGACGTATATAACCATGTAGCCATGGCGGTATATGTTCTCTCAAATCAAATCTCCCTATCATGGGACACTATTTGGAATACCCTGGAATTCCTCTTCGGTCGGGTCCCTCGTGCAGTCCTTGCAACCTTCTTGCGGAGAAGCTCCTCAAGTATGAGAGCCGCGTGGGAGCGTTTAATCAAATCTATGAATAGAGCCCCCATCGATCGCCTCAAGGACCCTTTTCAGAAGCTCATGGAACTAGGCATCGATCATGACTGGATCGATACTTGCCAATTTGGACATCACTATCTCTACTGCGCTGCTCGCATGGATTGTGCCGACATTGTCAAATCTCTACTGGCCAAAGGTTGCCGTCCTGATAGTTGGGCCATTGTGCATCATTATTATGCGGAATATTGTTTCGCAATCATGGCAGCCTTGGAAAGAAGAAACCTGGAGTGCGCAAGGCTCTTGATCGAGCACTGTGATGTTAATCGCTTGATGTACGAGCGGGTGCAATTACTTGATGACTTGAGTTCGACAACAAACTTCTTTCACTTCGTTGAAGCTTTTCTCGAATACGATGAGCTCCATCATCAGGCATTAGCCTTATTCATGGGTCATGGTGCAGATGTGGACATGCGACTATTCAGGCCCTTTGCCCAATTTCAATTCCAGATCTACTCGCGCTGGAACATGTTGTTTTCGAAGAATCATATCCCCAAGGAGTGGCACATCTCTGTACTGGAGTGGTGCTTCTACCTCAACCGTCCACTTTACAGGCGGTTAAGGCACTACAGCAGAACAGAGGCTACAAGATTAACAAGAGCAGGGGTCTTGGGCGCCCTTGAGCATGGATTGCAGTCACTTCGAGACTATCTTACTTGTACACGTCCTTTCAACCTCGGTGCTCAGGAGCGGTATTTGCAGCTCATTCTCGCCGAGCAATTCTCTACACGAAACGACTATGAATCTAAAGAGATTATGATGGATCCGCATGTTACTCTGGTACTTCTAGAACACGGCGTCGATCCGACCTTCTCGTTGCTAGAACACGCTCCAAATATCATGTCCGGGGTTGTCCGCCAAATACACCTAGCACAGGAGTTTGGTACTGGACAGGCATTGGAAATTTGGATGAGTATTGTGAAGATCTTCGTCGAAAAGGGAGTTTCTTTGGATCCCGAAGCTCTGAACACCGCAGTCCAAGAGCGTAACATCAGTTTGTTGCATTATCTCGTTAGCTGTACAGCCAACATCAACGATGTGGGATGTACAGCACTGGCGGAGGCAGCTAGGCTGGATGATTTCGAAGCCGTGGATCTACTCCTTCGAGCAGGTGTTGACATCAATTCATATGTCGGACGGGATCAAGATTGTGGGAATTATCTCACAGTCCTTGCATTCGCCGTCGGCCACACTACTTCTGTGGGGCCCTACGCTGGATATTCAGCTTCATACAAGATGATGAAATACTTGATCGAGAACGGGGCAAAGCTACTCGCCCTAAGAGGTGACTGGCACCCATGCCACTTCCTACGATTCCTCGTTCAGAAGTCACCTGCACATTTTGAGCTTGCTGAAAAAGTCCGATACATTACGGAGCACTTCATAGACTTTCAGCATCCTGATGTACCCTCCGACGGTCTCCTAGAAGCCTGTTTTCGTAACCCCGATTTTGGGGCTGATATTGCTGATAATGAGCGTCAGAAGGTAGTTCAGATCTTTGATTATCTTCGCCAGAAAGGAGCCAGAGTCTATCCCGGCGCTACACTTGCTCAGCTAATTCAGGTGGAAGGTTCACAACAGCTTATCCAGGAGCTGATACTTGCCGGTGCTGATATTCACGCTTATTCTGGGAAGGACAATCTACCTATGTCGCCACTCCAAGCTGCAGCTTTCACAGGAAAGGAACGGCTAGTCCAGCAGCTACTGTCAATGGGTGCTGAGATAGAGCGAGAGCCGTTGCCTAAAAACGCGGCAACTGCCCTCCAATGGATTTGTTATTGGCCTGCGATAACAAAGGAAGAGATATCGCGGAAACTCAGAATAACCCGGATCCTATTGAAGCATGGTGCGGACGTGAATGCCTCCAATAAATACGCCGGGACTGAGGTCCCGTTGTTAACCCCTCTACAGCAAGCAGCCGCGGTTGGTTCTTTGGATGTCGCAATGCTTCTGCTCAGCCATGGTGCCAATATAAACCTTAGAACGCACAGTCATCACTGCGCTCTGGATGTTGCCGCTGAGTATGGCCGCCTGGATATGGTCCAATTTCTCCTGAACGCCAACGCAATCAGCGGCCGCCCGGGCAATACTGGGTACGATGGCGCCATTGAAATCGCCGGATCGAAAGGACGTTTCGCCCTGGTAAGGCTGATCGAGAAACACGCAGAAACAAATTCGAAGTTAGGCATCGTGAATATCTTCAACCCCCTCCAGGGCCACCAAGGAGAAGACTTGCATCGTCGCTCGGAGTCGGACGCCGAGGTAAGTTGACTGCAGCCAGTGTTGATGAAAATTTATGTAGGCGACTAACATCATGATTAGCCAAACGAAGACCATGTCGTGGAACTGGAAGAATAGGTGGTTGAAGCCGACGGGGTAGGCGGTACTAGAGCGTAATACAGATCTCAGAGCGGCACGGACTTGAAATTCGGCACGGCTCCGGAGCGCGGCGCCGATCCGGATAGCGGTGTCGTTGGATTTGGCCGGCGATACGGCCGCTAATCCGGCCGAGATCTCCACCTCCGATTTGCCTCCCGGGGTGACGGCGGAGCCGATGACTGCACCTCACAGATGACTCTGCCGGACCCGGGTTGTTAAATGCCGTTGGAACCACACTATGTCGTGGTCGAAGGAGAAATGTTCGAGGACATGTGATAATCACTCTCTTGACACGGAGCATGGTCGCCGGTCCATGGGCTTGTTTTCCCATCCAACAAGGTCAGATTGATGAATCACGCGGCGATGCTTATAGCTATGACCATTTTGGTCCAGTGTTTTCCTCCTTTTGTTTTTCCTGACATATATCCTGAATCTCCAACTGGAAATTTTTTGTACTCGAACTGTTTTGTATAAATAAGATCCTTGGATCCTTAAACATTCAACTCAGCCGCCTTCGCACCCTTGATAGCCGCCTGGTAGGGCTCAAGCTTCTTCTCGAGCTTGCCACCCGGCCCGCAGAACTTGTCGACGATCTGCGCGCTGCGACCGATGTACAGCTCCGGCTTCATCATGCCCTCCAGGTCGGCCCAGATAGGCTTGAAGAACTCGGTCTTCTTGATCCTCTCAACGAGGTCGTTTGACCGACCCTCGTTCTGGACCTGGTGTGAAGCCTCGAAGGAGAGGACACGAATTTGCTCGTGAGCCCTGCGCTCGTTAGTATCAACTCACTCCGTTCTTTGGGAGAGGGGCAGCACTTACTCCTGTCGGGACACACCCATCGCCACCAACCTCATGATGATGTTCTCTGTGATCATGAAGGGCAGCTCTGCGAGGATGTTGGAGTGGATCTTGCGGGGGAACACCACGAGTCCCTCAGTGACGTTCTGCAGGGTGATGGTGATGGCGTCCGCGAGAAGGAACATCTCGGGGATGTCTATCCTTCGCTACATGGAAGTCAGCACTGGCAGAACATGGAATGTGATAAGAGGATCACTTACGCATGCGGAGTCATCCAGCGACCGCTCCATCCACTGAGCAGCGTGAGTGTTGTTGAAGGTGGCCGCCTTGCCCTGCAGCACACGTGCCAGACTGGCAATGCGTTCGGACCGCATGGGGTTTTGCTTGTAAGCCTGGAAACGGGTCAATATGCGTTAAGATCATGCAGAGAAGTGCAGAAGGCAGAAGAGGACTAACCATAGCACTGCTGCCGATCTGGCCAACCTCCCTAGGCTCTCCAATTTCCTTCATGAAGGCGAGATGCCTCAGGTCAGAGGCAATCTTGGTTACGGTAGGCGCCAGGCCAGTAACAGCGTTTGCCACCAGGGAGTCAACCTTCCTCGTGCTGCAACGGCGTTAGTTTTTGCTATATCCGCGTTGAACCAGATATGCTTTTGAGAGACCTACTATGTCTGCGTGGAGATCTGGCAAGATGTTAGACAGTATTTTCAGAGTGGTGGGGATTTATGTAGACTCACATCGTAAGTCTCCTCGAAGCCGGCCTTCTGGCAGATGAGCTCGTTGAGCTCATCACACTTGGCGTGGTCACCATGGAAGCTGCGCTTATTAGTATTCTCATCTCATCAATAACTCGCATTGGGTGTGACTCACATCTCGAGGAAGCTGGCTTGCGTACCCGTGGTGCCCTGGGCGCCGCGGAATCGGAGCTCGTTTCGTACTCGCTCAAGCTCGGCCAGATCCAGCAGCAGGTCCTGTGCCCATGCCGCCGCTGAGACGAGGTATCAGCAAGTTACGCAGGCTGTACGAGGTTGCTGGGACTCACCTCGCTTGCCGACAGTGCTGATCTGAGCGGGCTGAAGGTGGGTGAAAGACAGAGTAGGCTCAGACTTCCACTGGAGGGCGAATCCCTGGAGGTTGTGCAGCACCTTAGCAACCTTGGGGATCAGCAGGTCGAGGGCATCCCTCATGAGAATCAGCTCGGTGTTGTCAGTGACGTAGCAGCTGGTCGCTCCATAGTGGATGATACCAGCGGCAGCTGGTGCGACCTGGCCGAAGGCATGGACGTGCTGGGCTGATTATCAGTATGTGGCAGTCTGACTCATTCATGATATGAGGTTTCTTACAGCCATGACATCCTATTATGTACCTGTTAGTCTCTCATGTTGACTCTTGACTTGTAAGTATGACTCCCGCAGTGAGGCTTACATGGCGACGCTTCTTCTCCTCAACACGGGCGATCTCGAAGTCCTCGTCCGTCACGGTGAGGTGCGCCTTCATCTGCTCCAGCGCCTCATCGGTGATGGTGTCGATACCGAGTTCCTTCTCGCTCTGGGCGAGGTAGAGCCACAGCTTGCGCCAGGTGGAGTGCCGAGTCCGCTGGCTGAAGATGTTGGACATCTCCGGGCTGCAGTAGCGGCCCGTCAGGGACGTCTGGTAGGTATCGTATGCCGAGGCCATCTTGATCGTATTCACCGTGATATGGCACGTAGAACCCAAAATTTGCTGATGGTGGGGTGAATGGCAATACCTCAACCAAAGATCTCTCGAAGTTGAAGCTTTCTTATACAGGAGTCATGTGATTCGTTGAAACACCCCACAAGGTGGGTCTAGCTTCATCCCCCACTACAGCGGGCTTGTACTATGTACTTACTCCAGATGTTGTACAAGCATGCACCTCTGACTCCAAATCGCCATCTGGAGACCGGGAACCCCCTCTCCTCTCTCATACTCTCCATACTCAACCTCATTCTCCTTAGTCGGCTCCAGCTCCGGCTGCTCCAACGGGTAATTTCAGTGACAACAATGATCCTCGGTCGAGGAGACACTTCTGCGCTCAATTTTGAACTCAGTGCACGTGCTCCACCACACATATTGCTATAATGCTCGTGATCAATTGCCTTTGCGGTGATAGTCGTCAGGTGTTGGAATCTCGAGGCTCCCCCGCTCCTTTGCTCCTCGTTTCCGACCTCGATGAGGAGCGGCATGGATCTGGTATTCTGTTCGTCTCCCATTGTCTCATCGAGCCTCCAGACCAGGAAGCTTTGTCTAACCTCTCGGCGTACGACCACGGAGACCGTATCACACGCTTCTTCTGCAGAAGATGTGGCTGTCATGTCTTCCGGAGGCGTTCTGCTTATGACCTGGCATCAAAGTCGATAGCTAGGAGTATGAGAGACTGGTCGCCCTCATCTACAACGGCAACCGCCGGAGGGAACACGCCTGCTACGGGGTCACCAAGGGCGAGCATGCTTCTGCAAACCACACCGGTGGGCGACGGAGCACCCGCAGCCGTAGCAGACACATACACGGCAGCGCCGACCTTGACCGGAGTGTATAGTGAGTATGGAAGGAAAGCTTCGCAGTCGCAACCGGCATCATATGCGAAAGTCCAGCATTCGCGACCGATGAAGACGCCAACTATTTAGGTCATTCCACAGTCGACACCATCGACGGCGGACTGGCGCCGTGGCTATCGATGCCCAAGATGGAGGGCCGCACACAAGTACGCACGCCACTTCACGTAGAGCCTTCATCGCAGGCGATTCCTGCGTTTTGCCAGTGCGGAAAGGTACAGCTGAGAATATCCCGCCCTCAGGACGTTTTCCCAACTGGAGGAGCTCAGTACCCCTGTGCACCCTACCCTGACTTGATCTACCCCTTCAAGGCGACCCCAGAGTCGACTTTGGACAATCCTTCGGACGAGAAGTGGTATCTTCGCCACGATAACACCAAATATCTCGCCGGAACTTGTGCATGTCGCTCCTGCCGTCTTATCACCGGCTATGAGATCCAAACCTGGGCTTTCATCCCACGGGCGGCCATTCGCATCTCCGTCACGAGCCGCCCACCATCCTCACCATTTTCTAGCGACTACAGACCACCAGACCCAGATTCATACATCCCTCTCGACTTCGAGGAGCTCGACCGCCGGCCTACCAACCCGCTTCGATCTTACGAGTCGTCGCCAGGAGTCTTCCGTGAGTTCTGCCCCGGCTGCGGCGCAACGGTGTTCTGGCACGCAAAGGCACGGCCAGATCTGATTGACGTGAGTGTTGGGCTCTTCCATGCTAGTGAGGGGGCGAGAGCAGAGAGTCTCCTCGAGTGGTGGCGGGATAGGTGTAGTTTCGCTGAGGATGCTGGGCTGGACCGGACGGGTTGGCTCAAGGGGTGGGCTGAGGCTCTGATCGGAGGGTTGGAACAGGGCATGAAGAAGTAGGCATAGTTGATGGAGGCAGGTGATGGTTGCTCGGGTGTTTCTGGATAGTGGAAATATCAGGAAAGCAAGTACTTGTTTGGGTTATCACTGCTTGTTATCAAGTTTGCCCCTGAAGCCTAGTACATGGTGGCAGGAAGCCTAAAAGGCAATTGGTTATAAGGAAACTAACAGGCCTGGTCTTGCATGTATGCAGTTGTGTATCACAGCCTGACATCTACATATGCAGGTACTTTAAGAGGTCAATGAGAAACCATTGTCGATTCAGATATTAGAAGCCCGCAAAACCCTTCGGACTACGTCGAATCGATGGTCTCATCTTTGTTCGGCTGATCGAGATTCGATAATCTGATGCGGTTGTATAGCTGAAAGGGTAAGACGAAGTCAAAAAGCCAGACGTTCATGGCGTACCGTCACTTTGAAGGCTGAGCTATGATATCATCGGCCACATATTATTCAATATTTTCCCTGTATTACGCATATATCAAAATCGATCTCTAGCTCTACAAAGCTCTAGCCCGACCATTCACCCAAGGGGTGAGATAGCTTCATCGAGACCGAGCTTTCGGGCTACTTGGGAGGCCCCTATATTGCAAATGAGGCCTGGGATATCTCGGGTAATCAGAGAAGAACCGGGGAGCCCAAAGAATCTTAAGTGAGGCTTATGTATACACAACGAATTTTCACGATACACGGATTGCTTTGGGCTGATACACAGCATGTGCAATCTCCCGTGTCGAAATACCTCCTTTGCATGGGGTGCAACACCACCACATGTAATAGTAAACCACCAGTTGACATGGGCTGTCACACTGTCATCAGCGAGGACCCGTTGCAATCCCTACAGAGGCAACCGGGAAGGTGGTCAGTGGTTGGAGATATTAGGCTGATACAGGCTAGGGATGATTTTTGGGTAGACCACGGTCATGACTTCGGCAGTGCTATATGCGAGCAAACAAGCTAGCATTCATACAGACGCATGCAACTTCGATTATGACAGGGAAACATGTGAATGCTTTCCGTCGTTTGGTAAAGTCACTGCGACTCATCAGGGCTTCTGGTGGAAACAGATTGGCTCTGACCAAGTGAAACGAGGGAGTAATAGTGGTTGCTGAGAGATGACCGCCAGAAATGGTATAATTTGTCTATTCCAGTGATTTTCTGGAATGATATGATTGTTCCCTTCGGTCCATAGAGAAATTCCAAAATAAGCCTTGCACACGTTCCACGCCAGCTAAGAAGTTCAATGAGAAAGATCATCCGAAAGTACAATGACGGAAATCAGAAGGTTGAGTCGGACAAGGCTGGACAGAACGAGTCTGGAAGGGCTGAGAAAGATGACGTGCAGAGCAACACATCCGCCGAATACAACTATGATAGGTCGGCCCCAGGCGGCGGGCAACATCAGACAGCACCACAGACAGACGAAGAAAAAGTGGAGGAACGAAGGAAGAAGAATCGCGCGGTTCAACTAACCATCGATGCATCCATACAACAAGCTGAGGAAAACGGAAGGGAGTATCCAGGTCCATCACCTCGCGATCACTCGAATTAGAGCCAAGCAATGAGGCAAGACTAACTCGCCAATGTGCGTAGAATAGAGAGTCCTTGCTGGAGTTAGGAGATTTGTATGGTGTTCCGGCGTTTAAAGGGTAATCAAGTGCACAGCAGTATAAAACGTGAGCAATTCGACTATATAGCAAACAAAGCTTGACCCCACGACAACAATACCGGTGGCTGAGTCGGGTGTACATATCCAGTATTAGATTCCACCGCAGTTTATACTTGAAGGGAAGTTGACGATCAATGGGAGGAAGGTGTGACGACATCCATGCAGTGTAGTTCGTACACAACTGCATGCGTTGGGAATCTTGCAACATCTGACTGAAGGTGATCGACTGCTGCGGTATTACCTAGGTACCCTAGGGTAGCTTGCATCTACTGTATGCGGTGGCACCTATGCGACTTCATGCGGTGTTGACCGGTGACCTGCGGTACGGGTACAGGTGCGGATGCGAGATGTCGGAGGCACTGTTGCACCGTCGACCAAGGAGCCGTAAACCCAGCATCTCGGGAGTGGCGCCGACTTCAGGTGATGTGGGATGGTGTGGCACGACGCGTACCTACTCAGGCACATGAACGGGACTGTGTTGGGCCTTGTCGGGTCCGAGGTCCCCAAACAACAGACGGCAAGTCTGAAGTGCACTTAAAAAACCAGCTCAACAATTGGGACCGAACATAGTTAAGGCAATGCAGTTTCAATATGCTCAGTAGAGTTGGTCGAGCTGCTGTGTCCGTCCTTTGCTCTGTGAGACTCTGTGTTCGTTCAGGTATGCATGGGACCTTCTTCAGAGAATATTAGGGCTCCAGGGGCCATTTGTGGCGTATGCACGCTTGTTGATGGGAGCTGGTGTTCGGAAGCTGGTTGTGCGGATGGCCACATGCATAGCGATTCCAAAGACGTTGACATGGGATGAAAATGCCCATGGAAGATTCACAGTGACGGGACGAGGTCAGTGATTCACTCGCAGTCAGTGAATCACTCGACAGTCCAGGTATCCCGTGTAACCCTCAATGCCATCCCATACTTTCCAGGAAACTATAAAACCATATTTCAAAACTTCAGGAAGCCGTGATGATGTTTATTTTAGAAAATCAAGAACATCATGGCCTGTATCAGGAGCTGTCTGAACAAACTTCCCAAAGTTGGCTGCTGTTTTGGCGGTGACGATGGACCCACCCAGACCGACCGCGCGAACGCCGCAAGAAGAAGGAGGACTGGAAGGCGGATCGATCACTATATCGACCAGTCGATAGAGATGCCCAGATACCCTCAACCTGTGGGCCCTTACGCATGACGAGCCTGAGCTGGAGGAACAAAGATGTATAAACTGGTCGACAGTCAACGAGAATTGGAGGATTCCGTATTTGAACCAGCTGCTCTCCCTGAAATATCAACTGTAAATAGATCCTGACTTCATCTACGAACCCTGATGGCTGGTGGCTGATAGTGAATATATAGCGACCATTTGCACCATGTCTTCAGCGGAAAAGCAACCAAAGACATGTGGGAGGTCGCCGAGCAAACTGTAAATGGAGCCTTCGATGTTCGGAACTCATATGTACATAGATCCTTCATATGGCAAATAATACATATGTGATATTGAAATCAATGTCAACCTATCCTTACTCTCTAGTCATGCCTATGTATTCAAGGCCGAAACCACATTGCTACCTGTTTCGTACCTGGCCAGCACTGAAATTGTTCGACAAGCTGTAAACACAGCTTGCAACCCTCTCTATCATGGTGAGATGTTGCATTGTGAAAAACCCGGCAAACAATGGGAGTCCCTCAGTCGTTGTCCTGAGAGATGAACACAAGCTGAACGCTCATAAACCTGCTTTCTGTCAGCTAAACCCTGTAATACAAGAACACACCCAAACAACCCGTATCACGAAGGTAGCACTCACGCCGCCGTTGCCGCGAATATCTCTATCCTCCTCGCCTTAGTCAGAAGGCTCAAGAGGAGACAGAATACCAGCGCGAAGACACAGACGAGGCCAACCCGCACGTTCGGGTTGCGGATGGCATAGAGGGTGAGGATCGAGGCCATGGGCACGACGGCAGAGGACATCGCGCCGATGATCCTGTTGGCTGCCGAGTACGTCCTCTTGGAGTACTGGTAGACCTTGCCGTCCACGATGGTGAGATTGCCCCCGAGACCGCTTTCTATGTCTTCCTGTTGAATGAGTTTCTTCGAGGAGGCAGGACGGTCAGTATGAGGCCAGCCCTGGAGGCTCGAGGGACTAAATGGCTGTGCCATCCCATTTCCGGGTAATGGGACGAATGGAAAGTGTGTCGGGAGTGACAAAAGCTGTATGGCTAATACTTACCATCTTACAACCACCGAGAGCCCGGAACAGCCTCAGCACCGAGCGGACCCCGAACCTCTCCAGCGGATCATTCTCCTCGACAGCAGCCTCGAGCAGCACCAGGTCATCGAGGAACTCTTCCCTGTACACCTCAGGCTCCAGGCCCATCAGCTCCGGCGAGAAGAACGCAAATGTGCCGTTGCTTATCGAGTCTCTGCCCACGATCTTCGCCAGAACCCTCCGCTGGTCGTTCGTCGGCCCGGCTATCGAGGCGATATTGGAATGCCTACCGATCGCTTCCTCTTTCAAAGCACTCTCATCAGCCTAGTTCCACAGTTCACAGAGGGGTTTACTTGTTTCCCATGGATCGCAGTGCATAGTGCCTGGCCAAGAAGCCAGATTTATGTAATTTACTCACGGTACTCATATAACTTCGCCCGCAACCTCAACCATATCTTCCACCTCTTCCCATCCGTCCTCAGTCCGCTCGTCGCCAGGAGCCGCCAGTGGTAGTCCCAGTTCCGCCTCTCATCACTCACAGGACAGCTCATGTCCTTGGCTGTTTCTCGGTCCAGCTCGTACTTCAGCTGGTACAGCTCGGCCTGGAGGTACAGCAGGTTCAGGGTCGACAGGTCCCTGAAGCGCCTCATCATCCCGTGGTGCGTCTTGGTCATGAACTCTGCCAGGTGGGCATAGCCACGGGTGGGCGGGGCCTTCTCATCTTTGTCCTGGATGTCTGCTTGCTGTCGGTACTCGGAGCCTTCTTCCCAGGGCTTCTCGGCATCCGCTCCTGGGCTCTGTTGCATAGTGGCTCACGATTCGGCGATTATCCGAGGAGGTCTGGGTTGGAAGAGATAGGTAGGCTCGGGCAATAGGAGAAAGGAGCAGACCGAGGGAGGGAGGGCGCATCATCTCGGCAGTGGTAAAAAATAAAGCTTCCCAGGGGAGTACCCGTCCAACTCGAGGGCTCAAATTTCCCCGGAGCACTCGAACAGAGCATGTTTGCTAACGCGCGTCATGGGCAGGCGCGACGGGGCGAGTACAGCCTCTCGACTTGTATCACAGAATCATGCTGCGGATGCATGCGGCCGTGACCAACAGGATTTGGAACGATTGATTGGCCACGATAAACAAATGTGTTCGTCCACACCAAGAGACAGCGGATTTCTGCGAGGCGTATGCTGCATCACATGCGACACTTACACCATATAGACATTGACTAAGCTTGGCTTCCACGGTGAGTCGCCAGAATAGCCAAGGAAGAGACCGAAAGATAGCAATGCAGTAGACACCGATATGGACGAAAACGGTAATTCAGGCTCGTTGAACAGTCGAGGCTTCGCATGAAGAATCACATAAATTCTGTCGCTTGACCGTACTGTGCAAGGGCTTCTCCTGATGTCACCTTCACTTGTGACGAGGGTCGCACAGGGAGCCCTCCCAGTCACTTAATCACAAGCACCAGCATGTGGAACACAGAAGGAACAGGCGCCTGGTGATACCCGCAGTAGAGGCGTTTAATATTTGCAGCCCCTTTAAGAATATGAATCGCACGTACCGTGGGAATGTTGCCCTATGTTCCATACACTCGCCATGCAGTTGTTCGTGGTATTGGTTTCAGCAGCGCTGCAGGAAGGCAAAAGAACAAAAGTGTGTTTCAAACCTGATTGCTACGCGACCCAGCAAGCCCGTCAATCATGCTTATTCCTCTCAGATCGGCGCAAGGAATCCATAATCTCTGACACTATAGTTACCAACGGGGTTGCAGAGTCAATAGACGCTCGCACATTTTTCGCCATGATACCATCGGCAGATGCGTGCTGATATCATGGACGTGATTCCAAGACCATTCATTTTGCAGCCACCTAGTAGGGATGACAACGTTCCTCAATGCAGCCCACTCATTTGCTCTTCAATGAGTCCTGAAGAGCGTGGGCCAGGCTGCGGTCAGCGTAGAAATATCAGACCTATCCAGTCATTTGGGCTGTCTGTTCGAAATGTCGGCCAGCTGCTCCTACCAGCGTTGGCAAATCATCTTGAAGCAGCAGCGCTGATCCGAAATTGCTAGCCGCCTAATATGTTCAACCTGGTACAATGCATATATTCAATGTTACTGGCCGTCTCGTCATGAGTTTCGTCCTGGTCATCGGTAGAAATAAGCATGCTAATCCGGGATCGTAGGGCACCTTAGTTGATGTGACTACCGACAAATCGATGTTCTTGTGAAAGTCGTGTGGATTATGGCTTAGCCTTTGTTGGGGCGGTAAAAAGATATATCCTCTTGGAGTGGCTAGACCACCTCGGCGTGATCTAACTTTTGCGCGCCATTGGCCTCCTGCTGTTCCGCAGGTTCTGCATCAAGTTTTGCCTTGGACGTTGCGGCTGGGTTAGCTGACGCTGTTTGTCTGTTGGTTCCATCCTGGTCGGCGGTGCGCTGCTCTTCCTTGGCGTCCTCGGCGGTAGCCTTCTCTAAAGCCTCCCGCTCCTGTTGAAGTACAGCCTCAAGAGCCGTGCCCTCCGTCGACATGCCCTGACTCTCCATAATGGCGGCGAGACGAGCTGCGCGACCTTCTTTCTTCCGCGGTACAGGTGCTGTGACGATGATCAGCAATATTCCTTAAGAGGGAATTCCAGGGTTTTCGATCACTAACCTCTGCCATTTTCCTGGACATAGAATTGTCTCAGCAGGTTGACTGCCTCATCTCGGCGCCAACCACCTTCAGCCTCGAATCCGAGCTCCACGTTTCCACCATGACCCTTAGACGTGTTCGAAACGGGGACGGGCGGTTCAGTAAACGTGAACCCGTTGACCTGCTTGACCTCACCTGCAGGAGCTGAACCCTCTTGAGAAACATTGCTCGAGACAGATGGCGCAGTGGAAGCAGGCTTGTGACCCAGAGGTGGGCGAGGCAGCTGGTTGGCAATGGGCCGGTGGATAGGTGTCGCTGGCGCAGTTGCAGCTTGGACCGGCTCGGAGTTCATGTGGATGCAGAAGACACCACCAGTGCCGCCGAACTTGTCATTGACAGCGCCGAAGTAGACCTTCTTGATCCCGAACTGGCGGAGCATCGATGCGCACATCACACAAGGCTCGACGGTGACGTAGAGTGTGCACTCAGAGATCAAGGACCGATCAACGACAGGAGCAGGATGGAGCTTCTGGCCGTAAGGATAGATGTGGCCATCCTTGGGGTCCACATCGCCCCAGTCCTGCTCGGTGTAATTGTCCGACTTCGAAAGTCTATCATCCTGCTGCTTCTTCTTCTTGCTCTTGGTTTTCTTCGGTTGCTCCCTCTCGACGTCTGCCTTAGAGGTGAATGATAGGAGAGCAGTCAGGGCCATCAGCTCTGCGTGTCGGGTACCGTTCCGGGTGACGTTGGTCGCGTTCATGCCTCTGGCGATGACTCTTCCATTGTGGACAAGCACGCACCCAACAGGAGTCTCATTGGTCTTCAGAGCCAGGCGGGCCTGTGGTGGTCTCAGTCAGCATGATTGCAGCTAATGTAAAAAGCGGTGGCCTATGACGGCAGCATGGCTGTGTGAATAGCAAGGTACAGGAGAAAGCTTTGAGGTGGAAACGCTCGTGCGCAAAGGTATGACGAGACAAGGTCCAATGCGGAAATGGGGGGTGACGGTACAATTTGAAACGCTGCGTGGAACACAACGAAGAGTAACATGCCATGCACCCCAAAGGCACACTCAGAATTGACTTGACCAGGACTCAAACAGTCTCATTCGAATCAAGGGTATATGCGACTTTGCGCGGCGTGTCCGTGAACAAAGAATAAGGCACAAAGGAGGAGGGCCGAAATATAGGGGTCGCGAGATGCAGGAACAGCAGCGAAACAACGTACCATATCCAGTGCCTGGTTCATGAAACCATGATGAAGCTCCCTCTCGGCAG
Source organism: Cytospora leucostoma (assembly GCA_003795295.1). Taxonomy (NCBI): domain Eukaryota; kingdom Fungi; phylum Ascomycota; class Sordariomycetes; order Diaporthales; family Cytosporaceae; genus Cytospora; species Cytospora leucostoma. The sequence continues at coordinate 48,669 of LKEB01000039.1, read as the reverse complement.
CCTTCACAGGATCCTCAGGTTCCTCAAGAGGCTCAAGAGCGGGTGGCAATTCGAGATCGTTTTGAGTACCCTCCTTGGATTCATTCTTCTCAGCGGCGCTGAATCGCAGGTTGTTGATGCTGTTGGTGACATCGCCGAGAGCGGTCTTGGTCGCTTCGACGTTCAAGGGCGCATGCTGCTTGGTGTGTCCGTTTGCTGCTGGTATGATCTGGGGCAGCGCGACCTTAATGTTAGATCGTCCGTTTGCGCTCACGTCCTTTCCGCCAATGGGCTGTTGAGGCATGGCGGTAGTGGTGGTGGCCAAACGCTGGCCGTGCAGCTGGCCCTGCATGTCGCCTGGATCGCCGTTGTGATCGGCGTCGTTCTCCAATTCTTCCTGTTGTTTTGGCTGTTGTTGTTGTTCTTGTTCTTGTTCTTGTTCGTCGTCCTGATCAGCGAGATGTTGGTACTGCGTCGTATCGTCGCTACCCGTGTTTCGGTTTTGGGAGCTGGGCGGTTGGGGTAGTAATGGGATGATATTGGTGCCGAGGAGGCGAAACACAGGTTGGAATAGGCCAGCAACGAAAGCGACTATGGCGCCCAGAAACCATGAGGCCCTTCCCCCAAGACCATCCGATGTTGTAGAGTCTCCACCTGCCCCCATCATTGCCAAATCCGGGTGCCTTGCCGTTTGGAACCCTCAATCCCGGCAGCTACTTAGCTGCTACTGCCGCTGCCGCTGCTGCCTTTTAAGATCGAACCAGGTAGGCGCCCAGGGGTAGCTAATACAGTAAAGTCCCTCTTCCGTTGCTTCCTCCTTCTTTTTAGAATCTCAAAAGATCCTTCCACGATTGTTCAATCTTAGGCAGGAAGCAGCACGGCTCATCCCAAAACCAGATCGATAAACAATTCTCCCTATACCTTCTCTCACGTTTGTTTGTCCGTTGATAAATGTCCTCTTCAACCCCACAATAGATCTTTCAATTCCAAGACTCGGACTCTCGGTGTCGTCTTTTACAAGAATGACTCCGGATGTGTTTATCTAGCCAGCTTGGCTCGGGAATCACGGGAATATCAAAAGTTTCACAAGAGGAGCAAGTGCGGTTTGCAAGGCCGAAACTTGGGGTTGAAATTTTGTTTGAAAGTGACTACCGGGGTGGTACGTCGGCATAGTTGCATATTAAATCTGTTAATTGCATAACGTGAACCGTACTGCCGCTTACATACTCAAGTACGTAGTACATATCTCTAAGCCGATAGGAAGTGGTTCGCAGCACAACCGCAGTGTGAGACAAAAGCAAACATGCCGCGCCATTCGGTCGCTGCTGCCGAGTCTTGGGTTTCTCGTCTTAGATTGCCACGCTGTCAGGTGGCCGCGGTAGCAGAACATTCAGCTTTATGCCGTTTTCTAAGCCCTCTCAAGCTCACCGTATTGATAACCCTAACCCTAACACTTCCACTTTACGAGATTCCAATGCTGCACTCTAGATCTGCCGAAAATGTTGTAGAAACCTATGTGACAAGGGTAATAGCCAGAATAATCTTCTTAGAAGGGCTTGGAGTTGTTTACTAGTCTACTGAAATTAAATCTGGATGGCTGGTGGTGATCAGTGAACAGTATACTGAAGGCAAATGAAGTAGCAATTACTTACGCGAAGGCTTCCAAGGTTCCTTAGACTCAAGATCGTACATGAGGTTCCTGAAGGGTAAAAACAATATCCGAGACAACGCAGATACCCAGAGCGGAACTTGATGGCAGGCTTAACAGCACTGAAAGCATCGACCTCGGAACATACTCCAGCCTTCGCATAGTGGTGTCAGAACATAGTCGTCACGATATCACAAAGCAACTAGTAAAGCATAGCATAGCACACAACAGTTTCAGCCACCAAGGGGGTCTCAATTTCTACATGCAGACCTCATCCAGCACACAGAAAGTGCCAGACTCCGTTCTAACACTACCAAGAAAACCAAGGCCCTCGAAGACCAGCCTTAATCCCCTCCGCAACCCCGGAGGTCGGTACCATCACGACGGCAGCACACAGCCCGGGGGCCGCAAAGGGATGAAGTTATTGTTTCCGAAACCATGATAAGAAAAGTGGGGGTATCACAAAATGCCAGAAATGCAAAACGCTGAAACGAAGACCATCATCACATCACCAAAACCAATCCCAAGGCCCATTGATCGCTGACGATCAAGAGCTTGCTCCATCCTTATATGCAGCTAAGCAGGGGCACACGAGCGACGGCGCCTGCCCCAGCAGGCCGGCTTCGTCGCCACGTGGATGCCGCGCTGCTAATCGTGCTCCTGAGGCTGTCGATAGCACCACCAGCTGACATGGCCCGGGGGCGCTGATGTGCCGATACGTTCGACAGGAGGGAGACTAGGACGACGGAGGTGATTGGTAGGTTGGTGAGAATGTTTATGTTCGTTTGCGTTTGCGTCGGCAGAGTGGACAGGACCACCACCATCAGCAGCAGGGAAACAAGGCCGAATGCGACCAGCTGGGTCAGGTCCAGAGGACCCGACAGCAATTGTCGCACCGGCGGGGTGGGGAGGAGGGCGCCGCCGGCGAGATTGCTCTCGAGCAAGCGCATTGGCGTGTTTGCAGCCGGGCGTAGCAGTCCGCTTAGGCCACCGTCTCGGTAGTCATGAACTGGTAGAGCTACGTTGACGTTCTTCAAGCTGGAGTTTAGGCCCTCGGTGAGGATCCTCAATCCAGCAACAGGACTCTGAATTCGAGCCTCTTGGCCTCGGGCCAGGCTGTCTTGCAGTGGGCTGTTCGTGCCATGGAGACCGTCGCTCGATGGGCTCTGTCGGCTTAGACTCCTGCTGCCCGAGTGCGAGCCAACGGCTTCTGATGCCGCCGACAGTGGTTGAACGTTGTTTGTCGTTGAGCGGCCAGAACGACGGCGACCCGATTCTAGGACTTGTAGTTCCTTTGCGGGAGTCAGCATACTAGTCTTGAAAGAAGCAAGAGCGCAGAAGGATCGTACAGCTAGACTAACTGTCTGTGGGATCACGTGGGCATTGCCGGTGCCTTGTTGAAGGATTGTAACCTGGCGGATGACCTGTGGGCTGGCTGACCGCGTAAGCAGTGATGCCAGGCCAGTGGCAGCTGAGGAGCTGCTCAAGCCGGTGCCTCCCAGTATGTGCTCGCCGGGGGATCCCATAGTCGCTGCTGAGGTGTTCCTGGACGTAGCTTGTGTGCTTTGTAGCTTTGTCAAGACGTTGACTGATTTGACGGAACTGTGTCCAGCATTGTTGGCATGGTATGGGTGCGAACCACCATAGTAGCCTATTTCGCCGTCGCCGGTGGTTAGCTGTCGGGCGGAGGGGTTTCGGTCACCAGGAACCCGCGGCTCGGGTATGCTGGAGTTGACAGTGAATCGAGACTGATCAAAGTGCCACTCCTGATCATCAAGTAGGCCAGTGCTTGCCAGTGGCGCATTGGCATTGTGAGTCCGAGAGGAGGAGAGACGTCTCTCACGACCAGACTTCAGTAGCTGTGGCTCCTCATCCAGGAAGCTAGAAGCAGGCGAGAAGAGGTTGAAGTCCATATAGTTGCTGCCATGTGGGCCGGCTGGGTCGAGGTACGGCAGGGCTAGATCCTGGCTGTTGTCCTCTGATTGAAGGAAGGCTAGCGAATTGTGGTTGCCGGTCTGTAGGGCGATGCTGGAGCTGATGGGGGTAAATGGCTCGGGTGGAGAGCCAGATGAGCCGGATGCCGATGGAGAAAAGTTGTTGTTCTCCAAGCCGAAGAAGAAGTCAAAGTCGGGTGAAATGGCGCCGTAGGACTCCTGTGGGGGTGCGGCGGCGACAACCTCGTCGTTGAAGGTCAAGAACTGCTCCCAGGAATCTCCCAGAGGAGCAGACAAGTCAGCGTTGAGACCGACGTCGTCCATCTGGAAAGGATTATCTGCATGTTTGGGGTTGGATACAGTGCATGCAGGCGCTGCTGTATCTTTTTTTGTTTTCTTCGCCGGCTTGGCTACTTCTGACTTGGATTCGGACTCGACCTGAGAAGCAGTTCGCTTCTTGTGGCTAGGGTCGCAACGGATCTTCTTTTTCTTGCAGGCATCGCAGGCCTTGAGTATCCGCATGAGATGAGCGTGGTCACGCTGCTCCTTGGACTTGCAGCCCCTGGACACGGAGTTGGTGACGTCCTCACCGTCCTTGGTGAGGATCTTCATGCCTGGCAGGTGGGCAAAGTCGTTTCTCTCCTGCTTCGGTGCAGATTTTCGGGATGCAACACGGGCCTTCTTCACTGCTGGAGCTGCGGCAGGAGTGGAGGCCTGTGAAGACGAGCCGTAGAAGCTCAGGTCGGACATGACTGGAGAGACATTGAAGGGGGTGGACTTCGCGGACTCCGGGGTGGCGACTGGGGTATAAACGGCATAGTACTTGAAGTCCTCGCCGGTCTGACCCGAGTGCTCGAAGAAGTCCATGGAGATACTGGCTCGCTTCTCCGGGGCGGATGCAGGGCCGGGAAGGTAAGCGTCAATGAGCTGCTCAAGCTCCTTGGTTCCGACAGCTGGTAAGAATTGTAGGGGGGCACCGAGGGTTGGCTGATAGACAGAAAACCCCAGGAGGGAGCTGGTGGGGCCCCCTGTGGAGGGTGATCGCGACATACTGGCCATTGCTACAGGGTTATCACTGAAGCACTGCGAGTAAGAATCCAGGTTGGTGTCTGGGATGATGTCGATATTTTCTCTTGGATCGTCCAATATATGCTGGATATGGAAGTCTGATTTCGAGAGTGGGATAGCCGTATGAACATCCAATGTACGAACTGTTTGGGAAAGCAAGACGGGCTTCGTGTTGGCGATCGTCAATGACTTGGGAACTGCGTCTGTTCCGTTTGCTGGGGGCCGTTGTCAGCGGATGTAGGGGTGAGAGATGCCGACGAGCGGCAATGGCAGTAGGAAGCCGTACTTAGTGGGCAGCAATCACTGCTTACAGAGCTCCTTGTCCTGAAAAAGACACGGAAAGGGCTTGCTTGCTTGCTTTTCGACCGGATCAACTAGATTGAGAGGAAAAAGGCAAGAGAAGGAAGATTCAAGAGTTTAGATCCAGCGGGAGGGTCATCTTGATATCTCAATTAGACATTTGCGGTCTTGAACCTGGGGAAAGCATCAAGCCTGGCGCAGTCACCGGCGAGCTCGATTAGGAATGGCTCGGTCATCCTGATGCCTACACGCAATCGAACGATGGTCTGATAGCGTAATAATTTGATGACCCATCAAATTGGCATGTCTAGCAGTCAAAGATAGTGCACAGCCGAAGTCAGCCAGATAACTCGCTAGCAGAATCCTTCAGACTTGTAAGTAGCAGAAACTCTTGGTGGGGCCTCTTTGGTATTGTCTGATTGGGCAATGACCCCCTAATCTGCAGTGGTCTTCGGCGAGCATTCTGCATGTTTGATGACGGGGCTTTGCGCTGACCACCTACTGTGTAAGTATGGACGGGGTAACATTTCTCAACCTCACCGTCCTTTCCATATGCCATTGGCTAGCTGCCAGCCACCCTGAAATATGAGTCAACAATCCTATGTAACCCTGACGGATGCGCGATCCAATGCAGGAAGTGTGACTCCCTCTGAACTGAGCCGCTGCTCAATCATTGCAGTGGAGTTCTGGAAAATCCCAAACCCTGTATGGTGTCTTGTACGGTGGTTGTACCGGCGCTCGGCGCTATAATTTGTTTTTAGTACCGGCGTTCGGCTCTATAATTTTGTTTTTCGTACCGGCGCTCGGCTCGCCCCGGGCGACTGAACCCGCTCCCTTCAGGGCAGTACGGGCAAGACTTTGGTCTGATATGCTGCAGTAATGTCTCCCTTCTTCACTGCTGAGCAATGTGCACATCGAATTCGCGTTCATGGTGTCGTGATAATCATAATCAGGGTATTGACATGACCATGTGTGGCACAAATGGCTCTTAAGGGTATACAGCTTCTCCCGTTGTCCATATGCCTCGAAAGCTTACGAGGAGTCGTCCTCGAGGTAGTGACCGCCTTGACACTGAACGACCAGACGTGTCCTCTCGCCCTGCCTCTTCTAATGTGTCCATTTGCTGGCACTATCTGATTTCCCTCCATCGAAAGCTGCGATATTCCTTCCCATGCCATGCAACGTCTAAACACGAATTCAGCATAATCATTCGATGTTCGCCAACATCCTGTTCGGAGGGCTGTTTTCCTCATCAGCAGCCGATGACTAAGTAGGCTTGCAGTAATTTGCGGGAAAGGCCCCTCGCTTGCCGCCCAGCTCGCCTGTCCACCAGTCCTGGTCCGTCTCCGTCTTCTTGATGATCTTGATCCGGTCGCCCTCCCGGAAAGACAGGTCTCCGGCTCCCTGTCCCACAAAATCGTACAGCGCGATAACAAACTCCTCGGGCTTGACACTTGGTATGCGCTTGGGTGGCGGTGGAGGCGGCTTCTTCTTCTTAGCCGCGATGCTGTTGCTACTTTGCGAATAGCTTGACGCTAAGGTCGAGGCCGGGGATGGTGGATTGCGGCTGCCGAAGTAGTCGGTTGCGGAGGATCGACGGAGCTGTGAGGGTGAAGTGCTGCCAGGGGACCTCCCAAGCTCGCTCGCGGTGGTGAAGTCGGTGGGCCGCAGCAATCCGCCATAATTAGGACCCTTCGCTGTATCTGGTCTCGGCCCTAGCTTTGGACTGGGCTGTGGTGATGGAATCGGTGATGTAACAGCTGAGCCCTTCGAGCCGTAGGAAGGCACCCTCGACCGTCCATCAGTGGAGCTTGGAATTAGACCCGATGAGGCACGGCGGACGGATCCGTAGGCCGGGGGAGCTGGAGAAAGCCTGCCATCAGCTTGGTCCTCGTTAGAGGGATTAAGAGGATCCCGGAGGCCCCTGCCCCGGGCAACCAGCGATATGGACTCAAACTCTCTTTTTGCAGCTTGTATATCGCTGGCCCATTGTGCGATGACGTCGTCCATGGGTGGCGCTGGAGATGGAAAGCCATTCTCTTCACAGTAACCATGCAAGACGGTGTAGTAGAGGCCAAGCATTCGGTTTTGGATGACAATGTGTACGGATAGCAAAGGCAGAATGAGACTGAACGCCGCTTGAACGACGGGTGGCAGAGTGTCCCGTAGGTGAGAATCAGCAATTTCAAACTCCTGGATGTATAGGTTAGTGTTGCTACTCTTGACGGTAACGGCAGAGGGTTGTACCTCAGTCAAAGTTGCCAGTTCATCCTCGGTCTTTGCCAATTGAGCATCCTCCTTCGGTGTACGCATAGTCTTCCTGTGGAGCTTGTGTACTTTCTCCTGGAGCCTCTCGACATCGAGCCTCTTATCCTCCCTCTTCTTTATTGTCTTGCGGATCGGAGCGATGGATACACGCGCGTCGTTGCCGGCCCTGATGATGCGATGCTCGATGGAATTGATCTCTTCGTTGAGCTCCGTCCTCAGATCGCCATAAGTCTCCTTGAGCTTGAAAGTCCGATGGAGCTGAAGCTCAGGCGTCTCAACAGACGGGCGACCGTGACCATCCGTTGCGCCGACTATGGGATCGTAGAGGTTCGCATAGATGTCCGCGATGTCGAATTGGGAATTGACAAGGGCGATCCATGATTCTTGCCAGGACTTTGCACAGTCGATTATCTAGATCACAGAGCGTTAGCAGTATCCCGGAGTGAGCAGTGCAATGATATGAGGGTGCCTATTACCTTTGTCAAAATACGGTCAGCATCCTCATAATCACTCAGCAGGGTGGACACCTTCGCATTGTCACCTGGACCCTTATTGCGCAGCTTGCCAATCTTCCTTTGCACTGACTGCATCTTGGCCTAATTGTGGCTATTGCCCACGGTTCAGGGAGAGAAGCTGTTGGAAGAAGCGGCGACGTGAACTTCTGTATACAAAGTGCTGACGGACTGCGACTCGCTCAAGAGGAAAACTTCAGATGAGATTGCACAAGTGCACAAGGGGAAGAAGAAGAAGCAAGAAAGCTATACGCGCGCAAAGCAGGCAGCCAAGCAGCTTAGCGAAAGTACTTAGGTAAGCTCGGACCACATGTAAGATGATTATAGGACGATACCAATGTTGGCGGTTGCACAGATAAGAAAACGGTGAAAAGGCCGGGGCAGGCTAGAATAGCTGATAGAATTGACTGAATTACTAGAAATTGGATCCAGGTTGTGATTGCATAGTGAAGCTAAGCCAAAGACCAGATCTGGTGGAGGATAGTCGTCCGAGTAGAGGCGGGAAGCTGAAGATTAGGATGAAACGGCGGGGACGACTTGATACGAGATTTAGAGCTCTCTACTCCAGACATTGGATGACCTGATGCGACCAATGACGAGGCAATGATCCGGATCGCCAGTGGCTGTGCATCTAGTCTAGTATGCGGGCAGGACTTCTGGTAGTTGACAGACGATACCTATGCAGCTATGTACATGAATACGGAGGAGGAAGCAACATCTTGCGAGATGGAAAAGAGGGGCAGGAATACGATGGCAGCCTGTAGCGTCTGGAGAGCCGAGCCGAGTTCACCGGCAAGGACGGGCACTACTCAAGTGCACAGGTACATCCATCCTTAGGTAAGTACTATTCTACTTTAGTAATAACCTTGGGAAACGGGACCTGGCTGAAGAGGATGGTGGGGTGCAGGCCCAGTAAAAAGGGTGTCACCTGACCTCGCGGCTTCCACCTCCGCCAACGCGTTAAAGACGCCGTCAACCATCATTGACCACGAGTCACGACGCGTCTTTCAATGGCCATTGACACCTATCATATTGCCAGACGCCTGCACACATGATGTATGGTACCCCTTGAGGGAATGAAGGGGATCAATCATAGAGATTCAGAATTCCTGCGGAAACCCTTCAAGCCTGCGTGGACCGTGGCCCGAAATGTCGGCAGCAGCGCACTCAACTTCCCCTCCATCTACTGCCGCCGTTCTCGAGTACCAGTGCCTCTTCACTCATGACCTGCGCCGCAAGCAGAAACGATGGCAAGATGGCCGTCTCAAGTTTCATACATTCAACAAGCGGGTCATGGTCTATGATGAGCGCGGAAACTTTATCGGCGACATGCACTGGCGTCACGACTATGCTTTCGACGAAGGAGAGGAAGTCGAGCTCGAGCGGGGGGGTATCATTGTACAAGTTTCCTGTCTCGTCGCTCGTGGGGAGACCGATCTATCTGAACTTTTGGACAAGAGAGCCAAGGAAAAGGAGCAACGCCAGATCCGGCAGATCGCTCGTTCGCCAGCTGCCACCGCCGTGCTCCAACGAACCATACCTCGACCTCCGGCGCTACCTTCAGAACAGGCCCGGTCCCGACACCGCCCGCTTCATCAAGTCATTGGAACTCCGACGGGCCACCATGGAAGGGCCCTAGTCCCGAGCGATTCGCCTTTTGAGCAGCGACAACAGGCTGCAGCTGCAGCTGCAGGTACACCCGAAGGACGAGCTGCAAAAAGGAGGAAGCACGATGATCCACCCCCGAGCAAGAGTGGCTATTCAACAGCCCTGTTTGGGCAATCTCTGACTCTCAGTGCCACTCCCGCGAGCTCTGTCCCCGTGCAACGTACACCAAGATTGGAGCTTGGCTCGGGCCCTCTCGGGCAGGCTGATCGCCCAAGTGCGAGAGGGGAGGCAGACCCAGTGCTGCTGGAAAAGCCGATAAGATCTCGTCACCTCAATCAGAAGAGCGGCTATGCACAGGGTCTGTTTGGGCAATCCTTGACTCTGAGCCATACCCCCGTGAGCTCCGTGCCCCCGAGACGCCAGCCACAGCACGATTCCAGTTCGGACTCAACCTCGGACAAAAATGAAGGCAAAGTCCAGAGAAATGTTCAACCGCCTTTGCCAGAGCATCCAAAAACATCTCGTCACTTCAACAATCCTGCAAGCAGGTTGCAGACTGTAGGTCCTGAAAAGCAAGCCAACACCGATCGCAATATACGAGGCGTGAGCAACGAGCTGGTAGAAGGTAGTGTATCACGTGGGATGGTTGAAGGAGACCACACCTTTCCTCCAGACCGCCGTGTCGAGAAACATAGGCATGTGGCTCTGGTGGAGGATGTCATCGAAATAGACGATTCGGAACCAATTCCGGTCCGGACTCTCCGGAAGCCGCGATCGCAGAAGGGCATCAAGGAGACAGGGACAATCAATCAACAAACAGTCAACACGTCAAAGGTCACGAGGCCACGTCAGGTATTATGGCATGAAAATTTGACTGCCAGTCGCCAGGCCGAAGATGAGCAGGAAAGCGATACCGAGAAGATCGATGACCCTTCCTCAGCCAGCAGAAAGTCGATGACATCCAGGATCACTACAAAGAAAAGGGAAACCGACCCTGCTCTCCCTACAAATAATCAAGACATGCGGCGTTCCTTTGTAACGCCAAGGCGACCAGATGAGCCTGTCAAGGAGCTTAAGATCAAGTCCAGGAAGCGTGGCCTTCTGATCATTTCAGATGCACCTAAAAAGCCTTGTCGGCGGACGACTGTCAATCCAACCGGTCCCTCTGATAAGACAGAGAAGCTCCGGTCCAGGAATGAATCAAATGTCTACAACCTTTCCCGCTCCCCATCACCGGAAGTAGCAGCTAATTATCATCACGAGCTTGCTCCTAGCTCTCCGGTCCTCTCTACTGATGGGGTAACCGAGCAGGGCATAGGTGATGTGGATGGCGATCCTTCCGAGTCACCCATGAGGTCACCAATGGCGAACCACCATGGTGAGTGGGAAATGGAAGATGCAGGGAAGGACATGGAAAGCACTCGTTTCCAACGCACAATTTCAACAGAGCTTGGAGACTTTGATGATTCTTTCCGGTCGTTATCACCTGTAGCTCAGGAGAGCTCGGCTCCCAACGGGACAGCGTCAGCCAAAGACAGAAATAGCCAACGAGAAAAGTCGAGCTTCGAGGACTTGCAGGAAGATGACAAGGAGCCACCTCCCGACTATGTTGACGTCGTCATTGGCGACGACGCCACTGTTGCTCAATCCACGACGCAACCTCCATCGCCAACACATAAATCCTATGACCCTTATCGTATGCCATCTTCTCCTGAGGAAGTAACACCTTTTCGGCCGAATTCGAGCCCGAGACCAAAGTCTCCTCCAATCGACTGCTCTTCCGAGGAAGCACCTGCAAAGGACTTTCCTAACGTGCACAGAGCTATGCACAAGCCCAATGCGGCAAGGACAAATAAGCAGCAGAGACGTTCGAGGAGACTAATTATTCTCGAGGATGACGAGGAGGATAATTCGCTGCCTGGAGTTCCAGATCAGACAGCTGTTAGTCTTTATGATACCGAAGATAATGCTACTAAACTGCGCGAGGCGGCACCAACGCTGCAGAACGCGAAGAGGACTGGAGTGAGGAAGGCCAAGGCGCAGCACGATGAGGCATGTCTCGAATCGCAAGACGAACACGACGGAAAGCGCCGCAGGTCAACAAGGCAGAGACGGAATAGAAGTGATGATCTTGAAGAACCATACCTCGCTAGCCAGCAGGATTTCTCTGGGGAGGAGCAGGTCCCCAAGAAAAGACAGTGCAGAATCTCCGGAGCAGCGGAGCAGCGGCCCCGCCTGGAAAGAGTCAAGAAGAACGTCAAGAGCAGAGAGCTCATTGGTTTCAACCTCGCCTCGCTGAATGCACCTCTTGGTCCTAGAGGGTTCGGAATGCCTTTCAGTATTCTTCATTCGCCCATAGATGGATTGCCCGAAAGACACACCTCGGATGAAGCTGTGCCGAAGGCGTTATCCGTTCCGGACGTCGACGATGGTCTCCATCAGGCATCACATATCGCTACCAGAACTCACTCGGAGTTTCTTGTGCCGCATCGAAATATTGTCAACGATTGCCCGTCTCCGATACTTGGCGGGCGGCCGAAGACCTCTACTCCTAGCACTACAAATCTCAAAAACCAAGTTATTGAGCCCGCGATGGATGAAAGACACGCTCGGGCTTTTAGGATTGCTACCGAGCCTCATCACGAACCAGCCCAGCCTTTCACTGTGGTACCTGAAGTAAAGGTAAAGCTGATGGAGCAAGAGAAAATACCGGCGAATACAACTGCCAGCTGCCTGGCCAATAGCTCTCTGAGCGGGTCGAGTCCGAAAGCAGATGCCCCTGAACCGAAGGAATCAACCGTAACTGTTCCTTCCCGAGATTTTGGCATCGCCAAAGATAACGGAGCTATCGATCTTGAGAACCCTGCTGCTCGAACGCAATCTTTGAACCCGGCAGGAGACATTGCGCCTGAGGAACAATCACCTCGACCCGCCTCAGTATCAACTGAAGCCGCTCAAACACCCTCAACCAGGGCGAGCACAACTACCACATTGAAACCTCCACTGCAAGCGTCCATAACAGATACTGGCCGGCTGGCGTCCACGAATGAGGGGGCGAAGATTGCTCAGTCCAGAGCAGAGCGAGCCCCCGTCATCCGGGCGGATAATGTCAGGAAAGAAGGTGCGCGTGACGATTCAGACGCTGTAGAGGAGGACCGAGCTGAGTCAACGAATGGTCTTGTAGCCAGCTTTGGGGTTCGTGTCACTGCGCCTTTCAAGAAGCCAATGTCTACCTTGCGGAGGCAAATGTCGTTGGCCCCGACCGCGAATGACTCCCACGCCAGCTTACCAGGGGACGTACGAGACACGGCAGGAGGACATCGAACTAGACCTAGCAATGCCTCTGTTGGACCATCCACCATCGGTGCGGACCTACAAGAGCTGAAGCTCCCGCCTGTGCAGGCGGACTCAGTGGAAATCCTGGACACCAAGGAGGGGTCTGGCGCTGCGAAAGAGAATCCGGGAAGTTATCAGGCACCCGCTGGCCCAATTCAGAAAGCCAAACATATCGGCCTAGGTCGACAAGTCACGGCCCCACGACGTGTCAACAATATAACAGCCGTAATACCTCAGGTCAGTCATCCTGAGGATCAGACGGCGGACAGCATCGCAAAGGCACCCGCCAGAATAATAAACCCAGCGTCCCGCGGCCGAAAAGCAGCGCTGGCGTCCGATGCGGTGGGTCAGGTACCACAGCGGGTTCTTCCCCCAACTCAGCCTGCATTGTTGGTCCCGATATCTACGGCTGACTTAGCCTGCACACCGTACGAACCCCCTCCAAAGGAGCCCGAGCGGCCGAAGAAGAAGATGACGTTCCCCGGATTTCAGTCCGCAAGGGGCGGTGGACCTTGGAGTAGGGAGGCTTTTGATTTGCTTGAAAGTGGAAGGCCTGGGTAAAAGTTGGATGGAGCACTTGAGCGACAGCCATATTGTTGGAGTTATCTGGGTCCACACAGATTGAGAATGTGTCGTTTATGCCGCTGCTCCGACGAAAAAATAATATATATACGTGGTGATATATTCCTGATATACACGTCAACCCTTGAGCTCTGGGCTCATACCATCTTCCCAGCCAAGTCAATGTTGCCGTCAAGCTGCTCGATGCCATGTGCATTCTCGGCATCAGTCTCTCGCAGGATCTCATCCGTACTCGCATGTCCGTCGCCTTCCCTGCACATTGTCACATGCGTACTCGTGCTGGTGGTCACCAAGATCTGCCCCTTTTGCAGCCACGCATCATCACCAGGCACTGAATTTCCCTTACAAGCGCCGCCTCCACCTCCACCAACCCCATCGCCTCCTGGCCTACCTCCATGACCAGCGCCAAAGTCTCGGTCCTGTGCAAAGCTATGCAACTGATAGCTCGCCCTGCTTCCCCGCCCGTTCCCAAAACGCCCATCACTGTCCCTCGCCTTACCACTACCTCCACCCCCACTGCTGACAGCACCTATGAAGCTGACGAGCCATGGCATGTGGCGGCGCACAAAGGGCTTCATGGTCGCGAGGCAGTTGCACAGTATGCCGATGTTTATCTCCACGGCGCTCCAGACCGCGGCGGAGCCTTGGGTGTAGAGCACGTCCGGGCTGTCGATCATGGCTCGGACGTAGGCTATGCGGACGCAGGATGCTATTATGGCGCTGCAGTTTGTGGATCTGGTCAGCACTCAGTGTATTCCCTGAGAGTGGATGTGAGGAAGGTTGAAAAGGGAAAGGGAAAACTTGCCCGCTGCCCATGGCTAGGATGCACCCGACGGTGATCTTCTGCCTTCGGGTGATCTGAAGATTCCACCTGTGCGTGTCCAATGGTCAGCGTCCAGCGCGGTTTAAATCACTACTTGCGTATGGGAATGG
>LKEB01000039.1:3603-34471 GCA_003795295.1 Cytospora leucostoma | reverse complement strand
GAGATCCGCTCAGACGTACAAGGTAAACGTTGGCATGATGATCAAGATTCCATCGGTTGTGATGTTCAGAACGGCCTGGGCCAGTGCGACATTGTTGAGACATGTGCCGCTGCTACTGTTCCGTGGGTTGCAGGGTCCGGAGAGGACAATCGTGAACACGACGGTGTATGTGATGACAGTGCAGGCGACGACGTACAGGGCTATTCGGTAGCCCATCCTGACGTCGATTCGGTGGTAGAGAGCAATGAGTGAGAGCTTGGCCAGTGTGGTGGGCCAGAAGTAGGTTATCCCGAGGAAGAGGAGGCTCTGCGTGTTGAAGTTAGCATCTGATTTCGAAGGAGGGCCGCGATGGAATATGGTTGGACAGGTTGTCGGTTGTCTTGGCTTGACTTAGACGCACATCCATGTAACATTGCATTTGCTCTTCAGTGACGCTCCAGAGATGTTTCCCGAAGCCGCAGGGGAATACCCTTAGCATACCGATGAAGGATGCTAGGTAGACTGCCCATGAAGCGAAGAGGAGGACTATGGGATGTCGGATCAGTTCTTGGATCTGCATGTGCTGCTGATGAACGGTTCTTCTTGACACCATCTCTTTCTGTGAGCGTGAACAGAAAGACATGCACTATGGTCGTTCATGGACCAATGCTGTCTTTCTCGTTCTGCACACCCACTCGTGGACGCTACCTTGTTGTTGGAAGGACACAACCTACATGCATCGATACCTAGATTCCGAACGATAACAGCACCGGTATAAAACCGCAGGGCAAGGCCGATAGTTGCTAGGAAGGATGTCACGACGTAGACAGTCAATATACCGACTTGGAGGTCCGAAGGGCTGTCGAAGTTGGGAGTCCTGCCAGGGGGGGCGGGTTCCATCCCGACCTTAGGCATCGTGTATGTGTTTCTAGATCTCCAAGGTTGCGATGGGCGTTTCTAGACCAAGCTGGGTAGGCAAGTCGCTCGGGATAGACTGTCTAAAGCAGCACTGAGGAGCGAGAAGGCTGGGCCAGGATGAATCGAGACCGGAATATCAGCTGAATTTCTATCCCACCACGCCCACGTACGGTCTTCGTCCTCGAAACCTCCGAACTACTCCAGGGCATGATCTGCAGCTACCTGTCGAGCTGTCGAGCCTAGAAAAAACAATCTCGCAGGCACCACTGCAGACAACCTCGTTATCTCGCAGTCAATGTATTTTTGATTCTTTTGCTTCATGATCCCTGAGAAATATATGTACCAACGGGCTGTGGGGGGCCGTTCAAACTGTCATCAACGTTCGAAAAGCATTCGATTGTTGGTTGAAACGTGCAAAAAGCCCCAACTGATCAGTCGTCGACCAGACATGCAAATTTCCGGGGAAGTGCCCGCTTGATCTTCATTGTCTTGTTCGGGACTCGATAATTCTCGATGGATCTAGCTTAGCTTCGGACTCCCTTGGAGAAAATATAACACGGACAATGTAACAAAAGTACTGCGGAAAGCCGGCTCGGCACGCAGATAGGCGAACCGTAAGTGGTATAGGTCTTCTGCCTTTTGGAAGGTTTAACTCAAACCAAAGCGGCTCTACGATTAGACTATCATGTAGGTACATATTTGATGTCAACGGTCAGCAGATGATCCTGCGCACACGAGACGGTACAGTCGCACCACATCATCCACACGAACTGCAGGGACCTGCGGCCCGTCGGCCTATGTACATGCACGTACATGCCTCCAAAGTGCAGAGTTGAAGAAGCGGTCGCTTATCCGGGCCAATACCCCTGGAACCAATATGTTTTAATAAGCTGGTATGGGACAGGCGAGAATGCAGATCCATGGCCCAAAACGGCATACCTTGCGACTTCAACGAACGTTGCTTCTCATCAATTGCGCAGTGGAACACCCGTACATACATACCCAAACTTGGAAGCGGACATCGCAGCGCGAGACAGCAGGCCGGACATTCTGGCCTTGACCCATGTCCCAGGTGCTTCCATTCCACTACATAATAGCTGCACCGTCTCGTTCCACCTTCGATGCTTTTCCCACCAGCCATCTGGCGCTTAATGCGCGTCCTCACGTCTTGCGATTTGGCAATTTCAGATCGGCTTGCCTGCATGAGATTGTTTCAGGGTCTTATCTGTCCGTCTATCGATCGTATATATTACTCTTCCATCATCATTACTCTGGCTTTGGCCCGTGGAAAGCGGCACTTGCCTCTCCCGTGGCTAGCTCACTTGGTGATAGTCGGCCGGCCGCGACTAAATGTCTCGGGTCCGACCAGGTTGTGCTGCTGATGTCCGGACATATCACATCTTTCAGTGCCAAATATCTTTGTGATAAGTGACGTCGGCCAAAAGCGAAGAGGAAGAGGCCTCTTCAAAATCTAAGACCTGCTGCGGCAGTGTCGATCTCACTGCTCGTAAAGCGCTGTGTTCAGCACGTGGATTGCTAGTAGCAAGGACTTCCCTGGCACCCTACATATGTACCTAGGTAGGTTCCCCGAGAGGATCAGTATGTCAGTATGTCAGCCACAGGGACGACCTCGTGATCCCCAAAACAGGGCGGAATGGTTCATCTATCTGACGGCGCAGTCTCCCATTCCTCATAGTTAGGTATCATACGCGTTTGAAAAACAAGGGGCTCCAGGCGGTCTGTGATTGGAGGATAGTGTTATTGAACTGTTAGCTGACGCAGGCACATAGGCAGCGCTGGACAGAAACTTGCGATGGCAGTTGCTTAAGTGCTTCACGTCAAGTCGGGTCATGAGATGTTGCGTCTCATCATTGGAGCGTTCATGGCTCCAAGGCGAGAATGGCGAGGAGATATGTCGTGGAAAGAGTTAGGTGAATCTGACTCCAGGAAAATGCACCAAGAGAGTGTCCTCACAGTAACACATAGGGACACAGGAGCATTAAAGTTATAGAAATCAATACAGCGACGGCCTCCAGCTGGTCGCAGTCCCCCTGGGCAAACTGGCCAGTTGGCAGTAATCATATACGATCAAGCACACAGAAGGCCTTGGTCATGGCTAAATTTAGCTGACCATATAGGCACATCCTCTCTGCGAGCTCGAGGCCAGGGCAGGTAGGATGTATTTGCATACAAAGGTGAGGTGTAAGCGGATGATCAACTGAGGCAAGATCTTGGTCGACTTGGTAATCACACCCACATAATATGTGACGGTTAACACATCTGGGCATATTTCAAGTTCGTTGTTTGTGGATTTCGCCATCCACAAATAATCTCCAGAGCTCTTATATCTGATCGTTTACCAAAGTACTACAACAATACCATAAAGTTGTCTCTTGCATTAGGTCGGCTCCATGAATCATCCACTGACTACTGACGCATACTCACATCTGTTCCTACTTCCGATATCCTTGTCTACCTACATCGGTATGTATGTAGTCCAGCGTGTTCCGCGATCAAAGATAACTGGAAGTCAATTACTTCAGATTTAGCCACCTACCCTAGGGTAGGAATATCAGGCCCTAGAGTATGATTATAAGCTTCAAATTCCTGGAAGTAATATTGGTTCAAGGTTACTCTTTATGGAGGTCGGCACCGGCACCTTCGATCGTGTTCTTATGAGTCCTTGGAACTTATCAATACCCAGCTTTCCGAGTTCAACTCTGTGAGACGACGACCTGCTACTTGGCTCTATAGGGTCATGAAGTGCCTATTCATCAATAATACATATATGACATCGTGGCCAGTGTTAAGCTTTTCTTCCTTAATGAATCTTGCATTTCAACGTTTTTCGAAGACTCTCTTTTCACAGCTCTTTTCAGTCTGACATGCGGCTCTGATCCTTGCACAGGAGAAGAAAATCAGGCAGCTCAAGGGCTCCTGCGCGTTGGTGGGAATGATAGCTGGCATCTATGGATCGTCCTGTGGTAAATGACAGCGACAGTCAGTTGGTGGCAACCGACGTTGAAAAAAATACGATTCGATCCTCTGGCACGCCCTAGCGAGGAGGATGCTTACAAGACTGTCACCATCTCACCGTTACTGGAGCCTTGGCCTTCACCTGACACACAAGTGTGAGGAGACAGCCACAAGAGTATCTTCCTATTCGTCCGTATCATAAGACCCCGCTTGATGTTCAGCCCTGAAATTCTTGGGTGCATCTGCACTCACATATGACCATGAACACCCTCCTGGGGGGCCGCACGTGTCGGTATAGAAGGAACTGACGACCTCCGGAGCCGTGCTCCAGCTCTTCTGTTAAAGGAAACCTGCTTGTAAATCAATTACTCAGAATCACCTTTACCGCTACGAATACATGCATTTCTTTCAGCGAAGCGCACCGGACTCCCGTCAAACAGGAACAAGAGAAGGGACCAGATATGGAAGACGATCTTCTTTCTAGAGAAGGTGCCCTAGAGGCCAGCAGACCTTTGTTCTATAATCCGCTACGAGTTATAGGCCCACCACAAGTCCACGAATTCCGCCTACTCAAGATCCATCGCAACCATGACCAAGTCATCGCCTGCGATCTTCTATCTTTTCAAGTCCACCACGCACCATCCTACCGCGCCCTTTCGTACACGTGGAAGAGCCCTTTTGATCATGATACCAGCGAGTCACAGGCACTTGGTGAGACCAGGCCCGTGGGGGATACCAGCGATCGTGAGGTTGTCGAGGATATACTCGTGAACGGACAGCCCGTCAAAGTCGGATTGAACCTCGCAGCAGGTCTACGGGCCATCAGGGACTGGCATAATGACGGAGGAGATGAATTCGTGTGGGCCGACGCCGTTTGTATCGACCAGGCCAACTACAACGAGCGTGCTTATCAAGTGGCCATTATGGGGGAGATATATTCCAATGCTGACAGCGTCGTCATCTGGTTGGGAGAAGAAGCGCAGGACTCGGACATGGCTCTGAGCTTCCTCAAGGCTCTGGCACGATGCAGACGAAACTACGAAACCGGACGGGCCAGGGTCCTGGCAATGGCGCAAGATCCTAAGTGCCTGCGTCAATGGAGGGCGTTGAGCGCTCTTATGAGGCGGCGTTGGTTTGAGAGAGCTTGGGTGTTACAAGAGACTGTATTGGCCCGGAAAGCCCTCTTCTGCTGCGGAAGAACCACACTAAGCGATTCTGATACGCTCGATGGATTTCAGGCCCTGTGGCATGCTGGGGACCGGCTCTGGGACACTTTTAGCAAGGGTGACGGCGTCAAGCTGCACGTTCCTACACGGAACTTCATGAACGGCATGACCCGCGTGAGAGGAGCTCGCCTGGACGGCAAACTTTACTCTATCCTCACGGTTCACCATCGGAGTATGAGCCTCGTTGCCACGGATCCTCGCGACTATGTCTATGCCAAGATCAGCATTTCGAACGATGGGCACCTCGTCAACATCACCTACAGAGAGCCAGTCGACACGGTTTATACCAGGTTCGTGCTCGACTATATCGATGGGAAAAAGTCGCTGGATATCATTCATTTCGACGCTCGGCCTCGGACCACGCCAGGCCTGCCGAGCTGGGTGCCTGACTGGAAGGCTGGATTCGGGGCAGCCCCCCTACAGCCCGGACATGAGGACAACCCAGACACAACCCTGCGGTACTTCACGGCGAGTAAAGGCGAACCGGCCAAATATGTTCAATTCGATGAAGCCTTGAAAGCTCTGGTATGTAAAGGGTACATCATCGACACGGTTGACGGCGTATCCCGCGCCGAGGAAGCATCCTTCATGGGAAGTGAGCCAGAACGCCCTGTATCACAATCACGCTCAACTCAGTGTGCCTACGCCGGCGGCGATGCCGAGATATTCGAGGCTCTATGGCGCACCATGACTCGGAGCCGAGACGAACTTGATCATGCTCTGGAACCACCGGCAGTTGCCACATTGGTAACATCGTTCCTTGCAGCCGAAAAGCGCCTAGATGATGGCCAAGACCCGAGACTTACACGCTTCGATAATGCTGTCTACGGCCTACGTGGCTTCAGGGTATTCGGAGAGCCGATATCGAACCGCGTAGAAAAGTCTTCGCAAGCCCTGGAAGGAATCCCGACGAGCGTGACTGCACATGCCCGTGGCGTGGTGGAGGATGCCCTGACGCGCGGCATGATGTTCCGACGGCTCATCACGACGGAGGGAGGCTATCTCGGGACCGCCCCGATCGAGACTGAGTCTGGGGATACTGTAGCTCTTCTCTTTGGCAGCAGCGTTCCCGTCATATTGCGCCGGTCTGGTGGTGATGGTGCATACCTGCTTGTTGGTTCCGCTAATATCCATGGTGTGATGTATGGTGAGGTCTTCGAGGCCAGACGGAGAAAACAAGAGATACCAGAAACCATAACAATGATTTGAGGTAAGGAGTTTACGAGCATCGGGTACCAGAAGAACCAGGTAATGGGTGGTAACAGCTCTCATGGCCCGCATCAGCATCAGCGAGCTATAAAATACATCACAATGGAGGCAATGGGAAAGAGGTGAAGAATTCTTTCATAAAACTGCAAATGTTGCGCTGCATGAAACCCAATAGGGGAGATCCGGGGACAGACATGGCAAGAATAGCTATACGTGCCATGATAAAGTAATATCCGATATTATTATTACATGCCATATCAATTTGACATAGCATCTTGGTAAAAAGGGTACTTGCTCACCTTACTCCACCTTTACCACCTTGCATGTAGGGCTAATCATGGCATGTCTCCTCAGATCTCCTCCTATGGGAAGTCGCTACGATTGGCGTTACCCGTGTACCTCGCCTTCCAGTTAGGAGAGGAGCAAATGGTCTCCAGCTCTTATGGATGCGAATATCGTGACATGAATCTCGTGTAGACTATTTGAGCAAGATGTCTCCCACGTGCAATAACCCCATCTTTCCTCTCTGACAGGGGCAATTGTGAGAACAGACGGATTGTTGAACGCTTGGCAAGAGGTTGAGGTTGAGGTTCTCGGATCTTTCTCGCATAACAATCTTCTTTAGTGTACTATCATCATCGCGCCCACAGCAGATCTCTCCCTCCCAGATTCCTGTTCGATCACTTGAAAGAACCTACCTGAGGTAAGTAAATATAATCATTCCGGGCGACTGATGATTTTGTCAAGCGGAAGAAGACGTCCCCGAAAGGGCATAGACGCTATCACTGATTAGGAGAGAGCCAATTTGGCGGGGACGAGTACATTAGCACGTACATGTGCAGCTACTGCACATGTATGGTGGATTTCACACTCCGCTCCTTCCCAGGGTTCACAATCAATGATGCACAAGTGCACAAATTCCCATACATACTTATACGTAAGTAATCAAGCTGGCGTCTGCATCACTGTCCACATATCGCTACACGTTTACTCATCATTCTTCAGCAGCATGTCCATGATCGCCATGATAGCCATCATGGGCATGACAGTCAGGTTGATTCGGGTAGCAAGAGTCGATAAACGCGCACTGCTCAATTGACTATCTTGGTGGTACGAGACCCTCTGGGCGCGAACACAACATTCGATCCGACGCAACGATACGACGATACGGGCCAACCATGGTGTGGTACCATGACAACAGAGAGAAGAAATGGGGCATCGGCGCATCCAGATGTCACATTGGAAGCCGCCCACGGATTAATCCAAAAGCGGGTTGGCCCAACCGGCCATCACCTAGACACCCCCTGCAATTCGGAACAGTCTTCTTGTTTTCGTGTTTCTTGCTGTGTCGTGGTGACATTTGAGGACTGCACTGCTGCGACATTGAATCTCCGCCAAGGCCAAGGACAAGGACAAGGATCTGGGGCATCTGAATCTGCTATCCGAAGCTCCCCATTCGACGACCATCGAAGGTCTCGAGGCTGAAGTTGTGAACCTTTATCACGTCGCAAGTCGTGACGTGCCTGGGTGCCCAATTGCCCAGACAAGAGCGTGGGTTTCCAACAATCTGGTTGAGCGTGTACTCCGTACCGACGTAGATCAGCTTAGCAGATCGCATCTTGGTCCGGATCGGCCAGACAAGAGAAGGCGTAAGAGCTTCCCTGAAACATCGCGCCTCGCTGACGGCTCAGGAAGTCGAGACAGATCTCGTCTTATAAAGTAATGAGCCTTTCCCTCCCTTCGGGTTCCCGAAGCCCCTCTCACTAACGCCCTCGGCACGCTTCCCTGGGGCTCCACAGCAGGACGGGCAAGCTATGATCACAAGCTGCACAGAGCGCTCAGCAGGCTGCAAGACCATTGGCTGGCTCGTTGCAGAGCGCCGTTGTTTCGAAACGCTCGTCGGCCGCGGTGATGCTCTTAGGCGTGTTTCAGGTGCAACGCTCTCCACCTCTCGTCAATTCCACCTTTCAGCTTCGGGAACCTCGACGACAGGGGTTCCAGCTCTGCAGCGAACTGAAATGGCCCTTATGAGATCAGAGGTGACCCTGGCCTCGTTGCCTGGCCCCCTGCAACGCCTTGGCTGCGTAGCTCTCCCCTCTTGGAACCTGGCCCTGCCCGACAATGATTCCCAGGAAACATTCGAGACTCGACAACCAAGGCCCGTTTCCTGCCTCAAGCCTCCCAATTTCTCTTCTCTCCAGCTGGTCTGACACTCGGCGCGCCTGGAATAGCGACATTAGCCTACTCGGGTCAAATCACCACGAGTTACACTCTGGCCTGGTTTCTCCGACGGTGACAGGACGGATCTCACTGGCTTGAGCTCTCTTCACCATTACCTTCTTTCATCGAGTTTGGCAGGCCGACGCAACCACGTCCAACTGTGCATCAACTGTGCATTTGTCAATCTCCGCCTTCTTGCCCCAGCAACCGGGCCTTCCGGCCACTGAAGCGCCCTCGACTGCTCCACGGCCGCCGACCCGCGACGATCCCATTCACGCTTAGTTTTCAACGGTGCCGACGCGCGGATGGATAATCAGCACCAGCCCTCGCGAGATAGTCTGGATCTTGCCAGGAAGCACGTGCGGGCCCTCACTGACGGTGGTGTATCTCGACAGGCGTTGCTGCGCGCCCTGCTGGAACAAGAGGCCAATAACGGGCTACCGGCTCTCCCCTCTGCAGCCTCACCACAGCCTCAACTGAGGTCGAATGCTCCTGTTTCTCGGACGCTTTCTCTTTCTCAAGCACGGTCTCCAAAGGCCCCCTGGCCCGGCACCATAAGTGGTATGTGCCTGCTGTATATCGCACCTTCGTCTCGGATCATCCGATGTTCTTGGCTAATCAGAAGTCAACCACTGGCAGGTCATGCACGTGAGGATGATGATCAGCATCCGAGCTCAGACCAATTGTCAACCTCGACGGCAACCTCTGGATCAAGGCGTAGCTACTTGTCCAGCCAAACTTCTCTGTCCTCCCGATCAAGTACAGTCACTCAGTTCCCAGGGCCCGAACTGCCCGGGAGCAGGCCTGTCTCAGCGAGTACCAGGGCTTACTGGTGTACATCGTAAGCCTACACCTACCTCAACCATGCATCTGCATCATGCTCGTTTGTGCAGCTTTTCAGGCTACCCAGGTGCCCGTTGCCATTGCTGACCATCGCCCCAGCTGTGACACTGAGTTTAAGCGGAAGTTTGACTGGAAAAGACACGAAGACGAATTCCATGAGCGATACAAGAAGTATCCATGTCCGGACTGCAACCGTGTGTTCTGGGGTGCCAACACATTCAATCAACACCACAAGACACGACATAATTGCAAGACATGCCCCCATGCGGACAAAGTCATCAAGTATACGCGAAAAAAGCGCGCTTGGGCATGTGGATTCTGTGCGGCATTCCTCCCTTCCATGGACCGATATGTCGACCACATCGGCCTCCATTATGAAGCAGGTAGGACCAAGGCCCACTGGTCCCATTCCAATGTCATATATGGACTTCTTCACCAGCCTGGAGTAAACGCCATATGGAAGGACATGATCGGTGCCAGGTTCAGTCACATTCCGAAGGAACAGCAACCCAGGTATGGATGGGATCCCAAGATGACGGGCAGGAAGCAAGGATTCTTGGAAAATGAGACAGTAGGAAACCTGCAGGATCTCCTGGAGTTCTTCGACCCAACGAAGGATGACCCAAACAACGTTGCTCAGCTAGCATTCGAGATGTCGCAGAAGATTTCCGCGAACCAGACACCGGGAAGGTCAAGTATCGATATGCTCGACAAGCCCCCACAGCCTCCGCCACCGCCAAAGCGAGAGAAGTCTTCCAAACGAAGCCATAGTGGCACTCATAAAGACCTCGCTCTACCTCCCCTGCCGCCTTCAAAGGCGAGGCCCATAACCCAATGGCCGGTCGGCTATCCCTCGACCGGTGTCCACGAGATGCCCGGATCCAAAACTATCATACACAGTCCCGAGGTGGATGTGCCGATGCCCGAATTCGACGCAACCGCCGTCCCTCAGCCTCTCTTCGCCAACTCACTATCACCACCACCTAACCGAACTCAGTTTGCCCACGCCCACGCTCCCGGCCCTAGTATTGCAATATCCACTTCGTCCGATCCGCCACCTTACACAACACCGACGACACCATTCCAAGGACTTCCGCGAGACACGGTCGTGGATCTTCTCAATAATTACATAGCTCAAGACCAGCTCCAAGCTGGCCACACCATTGACGTTCCGAACATGCCTGATATGCACATGGCTCAACAACCCAACATCGATCCCCCAATCT
This sequence comes from Cytospora leucostoma, assembly GCA_003795295.1. Classification (NCBI taxonomy): domain Eukaryota; kingdom Fungi; phylum Ascomycota; class Sordariomycetes; order Diaporthales; family Cytosporaceae; genus Cytospora; species Cytospora leucostoma. Next base: position 23,874 of record LKEB01000039.1, on the reverse strand, counting down.
TTGGTCAGTATGACGACTGGAACAGCATATGCTCAACAATGGTGGATAATGTTACTTCTCCTAGGGGCGCTCCTTTACCCCTCGCCCCTCACGAGCAAGCACAGCCACAGCCAGAACAGGTTCGCCGTTCCGACGTCTGGGCCGCTCCCGGAGAACATATGGAATCGATGTACGTTGACAACGTTCAGGCCTGCGATATCAACTATGGTGTTCTGCAGGACGCACCTCCGCTTCAGACCCGAGCTACCGTGAGGAGGTCAGATATCTGGGCTGCTACAGGGCCAGCGGACTACGAGGGTTTGGACTATGACCAAGAAATCGCCCCGCCGCCGCCACCGCGTTCGAGTTGGCTGTAGTCCCTTGGACAGATACCGAGGCTTCAACGGGACGAGTGCAGTGGGTGACCTGCGAATTCGGTGAAGGTAGTTTGGGCCAGCTTAATCTCGGCCGGGTGTTGCTATTATCTAATAGTTCTTTTGTGAGCTGTGCGACGTTTCCCGACTACGTGAGGTAGTGAGAATTCTAAGTGCTGGTCTCGCTCACATACACAGGAGATGGAACAGCCTGACAGAAAAGATAAGGCTTTTAATATTTGTGGTGTATATATTTGATCCGAGGTTGTGATTCAACCTCACTCCAAAGCGCCTTTGGCACAGTCCCTGTAGATACCGAGGAATCCGGCCGTCTTGTTTTCTTTTCCTCCCCGGCATAACAAAGATGGCATTGTAGGTTGGGCTCAGAGAAACGAAAGGGCATTTGTGACGGTGATGCGAAGTGCACTACCGTGTGGTACGGGATGGCTTTGAATGTAATGTGTGCAAAAGTGCATTCAAGCAAAATCGATGGACAAACAGACGTATCTTTCCAACCCCAGATTTACTAGCTTCTTCAGTCCTGACTGCCCGCGGGAATCTTCTAGTTTAAAACATTCGGTGAGCGGACAGCCTTGTGACCTCTCGATAACGTGGTCATCATCGCGTGCTCTTCAAGGCTTACAGGACGTCTTGCTATGTATGCCCTGAACAAGCGATAGTCCATATAGGGACATACTACTCAACCTCTTTGATTGAGAATGCTGCTACAGATTTGTTTGTTTTAGTGTATGGGGCTGAATTCTGCTTGAACCGTGTTTTAGAGGAAGAGAGACAATACATACATAGTAGTAAGCTCTGCTGCTTATTGACCTTGTATCATCACATTACACGGAAAGTTGTATTCCACTGTGAAGCTATACATCTCAAGCTTGCTTAAAACATACTTAGGTATGGTAGAAGCATATCAATTACAGTGCCTTCAGCATACAGCAGGATACATCTTCGGATAAACTAGGATGCGTTTGCGTTGGCACTTCAACATGTGCAAGTTGAAAAGCTTCATCTGATCTTATGATTGGAAGCTTTGGCTGGAACGACTGGTACCTTTCCAGAAAGCCCATTCACATGGTGAAGTAGATTCAGGCTAGGCCCAAGCTTTGAATCTTGAAAAGTGTATAAATGTCCAACCTTTGTTCAGTTCCAGTGAACTCGATGGAAACTTTGTTCATTACCTACAAACAACAACCCATAGTAAAGGCGCAAACGTCAACCAACCCCAAAGACAAAACCATCGAGAAAGGAAGCTTCACCAATCGACAAGATGCTTATCTTCACTCTCATTCTCACGATGTTGGCCGCAGCCTTCATGGGCGGTGCCAATGCAGCATCCAATGATACCAACGGTACCGTTACCACCAACGGCACCGTCACCACCAATGTCACCCTCCTTTGATTTCCCCGCCCCGGTTAGTATTTGAAGAACATATCAATGAGAGAACCTCAACTGACAAGAGTTCACCGAATAGATCAAGATCGACTGCAACATCCCCAGCTACAACTGGGCTGGCGTCAACGCCATCGACGACGGCATCCACTACCTCAACGGTCTCAAGGGCGACGCCACTCTCGGCCACCAGCCCGGCGGCGGTGTAAGTAATCCCCAACAGCAATCTTCCGTTCGTCACCCTTTCCCTCCCTCTCTAGACAGCTACTAACTCTCGGTGTCAAAAGTGGTGCTGGCGCTACAGCTGCTCCTACGATTCAGGCATCTACGGCTGCAACGACGCCCAGGAGGATGTCCAGCTTCCCTGGACTGGCATCAGCTACTATGCTTCGCAGATCAAGGAGCAGTGTACCTTCCATGGCCCGGTCGGCATGGCAATCCAGGGTCAGGCGTGGTCTGGAGAGGGCTGGAACATCATCATTGGTCTGCACAAGGGTGAGCACTGCTAAGCAGGCTCAGTTGTCCTGGCGGGCAACTTCTTGGCACTGCGGTAAAGAAGCTCTGGAGTAGGAGATGAATAGGAACTTTGACGCCAGGTTTGGCAGACTTCGAGCTTTTGAGGTAGATGAACGAATACACTACCCTGAATACTATGACTTGAGGACCTGGACGAAGGATGACTTGATTATTCCTTTCATGAACACGTAATTGCCTATTCTAGGTCGTAAAGAATTTACATAGATTTGTTTGTCCTGCCCCACCCACGCAACCCCTCCACACTTCAGCGTTATGCCTCAGCGATAGTTGTAGACATAAGGATGGCTGGTCGACTACTTAGTACCTAATTACATGTGTACATGGTAGGTATGCTGATGTAACTGGCATGCTATGTGGCAAATCGATGTTGAGGGGCATCCCGTGGTCCATGGCCCAAGTACTCCCCAGTGCATCCAAGATGGATTGCCAGACCGTGAGGAATGGAGAGAACATACAACCTATCAAGACAGCTCGTGGACTAACGGAAGTGTATACCCTAGGATAGCAACGGTGTTGGTACAAAAGTTGATTTCATTAATCGGATATTTACAGAATACATGACCGTGGCCATACCCTTCATGATTTGACCGCCTCAGCTGGCGCGCCCAAGTCATACTTCGTCCCTACCAACGCCGACCCCGGCCCTCTGCTAAGATCTATCTGATCCAGAGCCGTCAAGCCAACCGGGCGACCCGTCCTCGCGCTGTAAATTCGGTATCCGAGCCACGCAACGGCGAACACAGGAATAGTGATGTAAGCAGCGAAGAAGTCCGATACGCTGAAGCCGCCCAGGAAAGAGCCGAAGCCGTTGAAGAAGATGATGATGATGAACCAAAAGATACAGAAGTAAGCCATGTACGGCTGGAACCAGGACCGAAGTGGAAGGTTGCGGCGATCAACGCCCTGTGCGTCGAGCGCCCCCTTGAAGCGGACGTAGCAGAAGCAGATGCACGTCCACGCGATCAGGGAGCTCAGGGCCGATAGGTTGGACAGCCAGCTGAACGCCACGTTTGAGCCACTGGATACGGACAGGAAGGCCAGGAGACCGAAGCAGAAGGCGACTATGACGCCGACGTAGGGTGTCCCCACGCGGCTGGTCCTGAGGAAGACGGAGGGCATAGAGCGCTGACGGGCGAGGGCCATCAGGGCACGGGAGAGGCCGTAGGCGTTCTCGTTGCCCGACGACAGGGCGGAGGTCATGACGACGGCGTTGATGATGGAGGGCAGGACCTTGACGCCCGTCTGCTGGCAGATGACGACGAAGGGCGAGGACGCGGCGGTGTCGCCGCCCTTGCTGACGGCGCTGAGCAGCTCGGGGGAGTTCTGGCTCACGTTGAGGCCGATGATGATGACGGCGACGACGTACAGGCCCACGATGCGGTAGAAGACGGACTTTGTGGCGCTCTTCATGGTCTTGCGGGGGTTGTGGGCCTCGCCGGCGATGACGCCGATGGACTCGACGCCGCCGTAGGCGAAGGCGGCCTGGGTGAGGACCTTCCAGAAGCCGAGGAAGCGGGCGGTGCCGAGCTCGGGGATGCCGCCGAAGTCGTCGTTCCAGGGCTCCTCGCGCCAGTACTTCCCGCCCGTGTAGACCCCGTTGACGCCCCCGACGTTGGCGACGATGCCGAAGATGATGAGGCCGACGAGGAGGGCGATCTTGAGACCGGCGAAGAAGAACTCGGCTTCTCCGTAGTACTTGACTCCGAGGAAGTTGAAAGCGATGCAGACGATGAGGAAGACGATGATGTAGATTGGCAAATGGGATGAGTTGTCATCCCAGAAGCCTATCATGAGGCCAATCGCGGTGATCTCGGTCGGTACGGTGAAGCCGGTGAGTAGGATGTAGTTGATACCCATGGCGAAGCCTATTTCGGGAGAGAGGTATTTGTTGCCCATTTCGATGAAACCACCAATGTTTGGAGCGAAGACGGTCCTGTTTGAGTGAAGGAGGTATGTTAGTAACTGTCGAGTACACAGACCTCGTCTGAGTTCAGGGTACAATGTTGACTTACATCTCACCCAAGCAGTACATCATCATACCAATAAGACATCCAACGATGGTGTACCCGAGGAAGAAACCGACGGGGCCGCCATTGGCCAAAGCTGAGCCGGAACCGAGAAACAGACCAGTTCCAATAGTGCCAGCAAGGGCAATCATGGATACATGCCGTGCTTTCTGGAGGATGAAACAATTGATGGTCAGCATTGGCAGTGGGTGGGAGCCACAAGGGACCCCTGGACTGGGGAGGAATCATGGACAACGTACCAGATCACGCTTTGTGCCGAACTCTCCCTCATGTGTGTCCTCAGCTTGTGATGATGCATTTGGGTCTTCGTATATCTGTGCGGCGCGGGTGGAAACAACCGGCGTGAGGCCATCGACGGTCTCCTTCTCTTGTCTCTTCTCCGTGCTGTCATGGGCCGACGACTGGGAGTCGGTCGGGCTACGGGTGATGCCGTGCATGGCGACTGGCTGATCGAGGTCGGTGACAGGCCTGTCCACGGGTGTAAACTCAGAAATATTGTTCCACAGTTTTATTGGAAGAAGATGTCCAAGGAGTGATGGGTATGAGATGGAAGAGGATGGACGAATAACGGCGGTCCCAACCCGGCTTATATCAACTTGTAAACCATTTATCCAGTACCTATCATGACGGTATCAGCAGCAAGGACACCGTAGTTGGCTGTTGGTCAGTCCGGCTACATAATGTATCGAATCGTATCCCAATACCGCCTCTATCTTATCCCAGGATGGCGAATCCGACAAGCTGGGACATGCCACGCTTTGTCAAGCCCGTTACTTTATCAAGCGAGCTACGTAGCTAACCAGGGGCATCAGATGGGAATAGCCGCGAGGCTCGGATGCAGTACCATGAATTGGGAATGGCCAGGAGTCTGGACTGCAACATGTCCTGGTGGTTTGATACGCCAGTCGAAGTCTACATGAGAAGCCCTGCTTATCTAGTGGGTCTTTTGGGTCCTCGCCCTGGACCATGTACATCTACGACGCTTATTGTATGATCGTGGGGAGATCTGGAGCAACGCTGGTGATTCTGATCTGGGCCCGGCTCGCAATCTCTCTTATCTCTCTTGGCCCTGGTGGTGATGAATCGCGTACGTTTCAATGTTCAGCCGAAAGCAGTAACTACTTGTACTTATACGGGCCGACATATCCACTTTGTTATCTCGTCTCGAAAGCGGGTCCTTTACTACACTCATTGACATAAAGCTCAACCGCCACCGTCGCATGGGCACAACTTCCTGGGTCTCGATTGGATCCATGACTTCGAAACTCTTTAAAACATGTTATTTGGGGCCGCCATCCGTGGCAAACGATGCCGAATTAGATGGGCTTCTGAGGGCAATTGAAAACATTCGCCACGGACCTGCCAATTGATAGCATGGCAGGAAAGGCTGTCTTCGAAATCTCTTTGCAACTCGAGCTTAGAAAAGTCAACGTCCTTGATGCTTGGTGAACGTCCACCTCGAGGTAGACAGCATGAAGACATTCGGGGGAAGGTCTTTCTACACACATAGCATCATTCGACTGACTGGCCGACCTCGAATGGCAGTGATGGGATGTGCTGTCAAAATCCAACAGTACCTATTGCTCACCACTTGTTTGGACATCAGAGCGTGTCACTGCTTTGCGATGAAGCGTTGGAGGGTGACTGGAACCCGGCAGGTGGTCAAATAGGAAAGCCTCTGTGATGAGCAGGATGTGAAGCACTTTGAATCCCACAAGCGAGGCAACTCGATATTCTCAAAACACACATTTAGTTTCCAAGACCCAAAGGAGAAAGCACTTGACCCATCAGGTGAATGCCCAGCATAGAAACATCAAGGCAGGCAAGTAGCATCTCTGGAACGTGACGGACATTTTCTTCCAGTACCGGAGCCTTTACTTGAACATCCTACACTACAGTGTCCGAATACGCCATCGAGTACTCACAGCGCATAGGAGAGCGCGCAGAAGATGAGGGCACCGGAAGTTGCCAGGGAGGCTCTCGGCAGATTGTTGCTCTGTACTCTGTACTCGTATGGTGGTATCCTGGCACTCGCAGTTCTCGGCATCGTCGGTTATAACGTATGGAACTACCGCAAGATGAAGAAGCAGCGGGAGGCGCAGTGTGAATTCTTTGCAGAGCTCTATGAAGCAGACAAATCGAGGGACAGCGTGCTCTCTCTGCAGAGCCTCTCCTACGAGCAACCTGTTGGGCGAACAGTACCAATACCATCAGTCTCGGGGGGTGCTGGACCAGGGCTCTGCATGAGTGGCCGGCGGAGAGAATCGGGCAATACACTGTCGGTCTTAGGGGGACAGTGTGATACGATCGACGAGAGGTACGGTCGGCAAAGGGGAGCGTACCCATCAACGCTGCACCGCCCAAACGGTGAGACTGGGGGGCGGCGCAGTCCTAGTTTGGCCTCGAGAGAATCGTGGGAAGCCTAGCGACGATGTCAATAACGATGACAGTGGGTTGATGCATTTTCGGGACTCATTCCACCCTTGTATCTGGTTTTTGGAACACAAAGGTGAACGAATCAGTCATTCCCAGGTTGGTTGTACGAAGCACAATGGTCTTATGTTGGCTGCGGCCTAGACCAGCCACGTGCCCCTCTGTTCAGTAGCGACCTCGGGAGCTCGAGATTTTGAGGAATTGAAAACCATTGTGGAAGTTGACAGTGAAAGTTGTGAAAGGTCCAAAATCATAACATCATAACAATATGTTTACGCAGTGTTATGCCTGAAAAGTGGTACAAAAAAAGAGGTGACGTCTGCTGTGCACGGCCCACCCACCAAGTTCACCCCCAATTCCGCGCCGCGCTCTTTTTACAATGGTCCACAGAGAGCTTTTCCTCACACCATCACTACACTACACCGCACTACACCACACCAGTGACTACCACAGCGCATCACCAAAAACACCACGATGCCTCCCCGATCCTCAACCCGCACGCGTGCCCCGCGCAGAGATGTGCCAGTGGTCAATGGCACCTCTGTCAAACCCAACACATCCAAGAAGCGCAAGGCCGCCGACGACGCCGACGACACCGACGACGCGCCAAAGGCGATTGCGAAGAGGACCAAGCCCGACCACGAGCCCACCCAAAACAACGTTGCGAAGCGAGCAAAGACCACAAAGGCCGTACCCAAACCTGCCTCTAAGGCAGTCTCTGCCAGTGCTTCCTTCTCTGTCGTGCCAGACACCCTCTCCAGCTTCACATCCGCACCGCCCGACACCTCAGGCCTTCCCGTCATCAACAAGGCTCCCACAGAAGTCCTCACTGTATTTGCCTTCGGCACCGGCGACATGAGTGGTGAGCTCGGCCTGGGACCCAAGAGGAAGGAGGTCAAGCGCGCCGTTGTCATACCGAAGCTGGACGGCAGGGAAAAGGATAGCTACCGCGTGGTTCAGGTCGACTGCGGCGGAATGCACACAATAGCCCTTACCGAGGATAGCAAGATCGTTACCTGGGGCGGTAACGACAAGGGAGCCCTGGGTAGAGACACCAACTGGGACGGTGGACTCAGAGATATGGACGCAGAGAAATCCGGATCCGACAGCGACTCGGATGACGAGGCCCTGAACCCCGTCGAGTCGACCCCTACGCACATCCCGGAGACTGCATTCCCCAAGGGAACTAAGTTCACATATGTCGCCGCTGGCGATAGCTGTAGTTTCGCCGTTACCGATACTGGCCTTGTGTATGGATGGGGTACCTTCTTGGTAAGCATTGGCATTTCGCGTCACCTATCCGTCTTGTGGCCACAGTCTACTAACCCTGAGCTGCGATAACAGGATAGTGAGGCCCACGAGACATTCCTCCACTACAAGGATGAGCGCATCAAGGTACAACACAAGCCAACGCTTGTACCTGGTCTCCAGAATATCACCAAGGTCGTCTGCGGGTCAAACCATGCTCTCGCCCTCGATGTCAAGGGCAATGTGTGGACCTGGGGTGTCAACGAGCAGAACCAAGTCGGCCGCCGGACACGCGCTCGACGCAACCACGATGATAACTACTACCCGAACGTTCTCGAACTGAGCCGACACCCAATCAGGCTCATTGCTAGCGGCCCTTACCACTCCTTCGCAGTGGACAAGCTGGACAGAGTCTTTGCCTGGGGCCTGAACAGCTACGGCCAAGCGGGCTACGCCAAGGACGCAGGCAGCGACAACGCCATCCTCCCGTACCCTTTGCAGATCCGCTCCCTTTCCAAACAAGGCATCGTTGCTCTGGACGCTGGAGAGCAACACTCGACGGCTGTCACCGCCGATGGGCGCTTCCTTGTCTGGGGCCGGATTGACGGTGGACACCTCGGACTCAAGCTCACGGAGGAGCAACTCCAGGACCCAAAGATTGCTCGCCGAGACGAGCACGACCGTCCCCGTATCCTGCTCCAGCCCACCGCCGTGCCCAACATCGGCGAGGGAGCATTTGTAGCCTGCTCGAGGGGCCATACTATTTTTGTCAACAAGGAGGGGAAGGCATACGCATCAGGCTTCAACGGCCAACTACAGCTCGGCAATGGTTCCGATGATGATACCGAGGTTGCGGTGGAGGTCAAGGCCAAGGCCCTGAAGGGCGTGAAGCTTACATGGTGCGGAACTGGCGGTCAGTTCAGTATGGTTGCCGGACCGTACGCGGAGTTTGAGAAGGTTGAGGAGGCATAATTGCATAGCACGGCGTGATAGCATACTAGCATTGTCGGGATTCATGGCTGGGACGCGAAGAGGGAAAAGTCGGAACGTTGTACCAGATTTGTAACAACATATACACGTGCCTCGTATATTCTAAACCACCCCATATATGAAAACGGCCAACTCCTAGACGTGGCGGGTAGTTATATTTGTCAATAAGGCTTGCTAGTCCCGTCACTAAACTTCACCACGGCATAGATCACGGTTGGCTGTTCTGGGCTTTGGGTAGTATGGTATGCCACATTAACTTCTTCGTTCTTCCTACTCTCAATCTTTGTGCTGGCAAAGCCGATAGTATCATCGAAGTCGAAGGTCTTACCATGGCTACGCGGCAATGAACCTGGAGACCGCGGACGGGTGGCGCTGACTTCTGTGGAATCCCGAGAAGGACGCCTTGCATGGGGGAGAAAGAGTGACTCACCACGAAATCAACTTACTTCTTAGATAAGTAAATCAGTCGTACCATTGTACGCCATGCGGGTTTGGTGGCTCAAGCGAGAGCCTCGCTGGTAAGGCTAAGGCGTACTAATTAGTAGCCGACCGAAGTCTGATCGAGGCACGGTCACTCGAAACTTTGTTGGAGTTTTTTTTCAAATAAACCATGAGGCTCACCTCGTAAAGTCTAGTTTGCACTTCATTATTGTTCTTCCCGGAATCATCACTCTTCTCTGCATATCTACATCCCAGCTCTCGCGTTCTCGCAAACAAACAGAAGAGTTCCTCGCTTCAATCAGAAAATATGCGGCATTTCATAAGCCCACTCAAGAGACTCTTATCTCGACCGATCATCCTGCCTGATCCTCGCAGGCGTTCCACAAACACATTCAAGGGACTCTTATCTCGACCCATCATCCTGCCTGATTCTCGCAAGCTGCGAGTTGGCTACTATTGCCTGGGCGTTTTCGCCGGCGGCGTTGTGGCGCCGGTGATGGCATTGCACCTTCGCACTGGTCTGCCATATCCGCAGTCCTCATGGCAACTGTCTCAACAATTATATGGAAGATTCGCGGAGAGCGCACCGGGGAGGCTGGACAGGTTTATGAGGTTGTGTCGCATGTTGGGACTTGTTCCGCCAAGTAGGGATTGACGTGGCTCCCGAGGTCGTTTGGAATGTCGCCGTTGTGGGCTCCTTGTACGACGCCTCATATTTGACGGAAGTCGATCTCAAGGTGAAAAAGCGTTGCGTATCACTATAGTGGCCCCTCTAGTTGATTGGATATCATACGTAAAGCCAGACTGTCGAAGTTCTGTTGATTTTGAAGTTCATGTCAAAGTGGTATCGGTTTGTGAAGATGAAAGTGCGGTTGGGTTGAAGGAAACTGAGTTGGCAAGTGACATTGAAAGGAAAGATGCGTTTCACTGTTTCGGGAGATGTCCGTTTCAACTCCATTGGATAGGTATTGTTTTCATCGGTTTCTATATTGGCCACGGTCACTAATAACTTACAAGCCAACACTGCATGCTTTGATATTGATTCGGGTCAGTCGCGGATGACTTACGATCCGGGGATTGGAGTTGATATAGGGTCGTCGTTTGAAAATATGGATCTCGATAGTATCATATACTCGGCCGAGTCATTTGCTGCGGATCTCGGAGTTGTGGAGCCTTCTACATTATCCGGCTCGTCGGCCCCGAAACGGTTATGACGTTGTTCAGCCAGCCAGTCTATAGTAGACCATATTGCTAGATTCAATTGTCTCAGACCCATCTCGAAAGCATCTCACTCAAATCTCAGTCCAGTGTCTCATTGTCTCAAACAAGAAGCAGTTTATAGTAGCATCCAAAAACCATGGCGTTGGACAACACTCAGCGCACTGTCCTGGCAGCCCTGCATCGCAAGTTCATCGATGGCTGCCACATCCTACACCACAATGGCGTCCTCGATGCCTATGGCCATTTGTCCGTCCGTCACCCTTTCGACCCGCAGGTCTTCATAATGTCCAAGTACTTCGCACCGGGCACGATCTCCAGCCCCGACGACCTCATCGAGTATCACGTCAGCAATGCGGAGCCATTGGACCCGAGCTCAACAAAGGGCTACGCGGAGCGGCATATACACAGTGAGGTATACAAGCGCCATGCGGATGTCCAGGCTGTCATCCACAGCCACGCGGAGAGTGTCATACCGTACACAATCACGGGTGTGCCGCTGAGGCCCTGTTATCATATGGCCGGGTTTCTGGGGTTAGGGGAGAAGGGACATCCGGCGGTATATGATGCCGCAGACTTCTTCAGGGAAGACGACATTCCGGACATGCTGGTACGAAACCCGCATCTTGGAGAGGCCTTGGCGGCGACCTTCGATTCTGGGAACGTCGTGACTCTGATGAGGGGTCATGGGCTGACGCTCATCGGCCCGAGTATCGAGGAAGTAATTTCTCGGGCAATTTATACGATGAAGAATGCTAGCATCCAGACCGCGGCTGTGACTTTACACGGTGCCTTCGTCGCGCAAGGCGGTCAGGGTGTACAGGGCGGCGGGTTGAAGTACCTGGATGAGAACGAGTCAAAGGCTGCGACCAATATGCTGAAATGGTCTGCGCAGCGGCCGTGGAAGTTGTGGGTGAGGGAGGTGGAAGCCTCTGGGCTCTATCTGAATTCGGCATGAGCTCAGTGAGTTACGACATCAAGAAAGGGAAGTTCATCTTAGGTCACACTATTCAATAGCATACTATTGGGGCCTGGACCAATATAATAGCGATGAGCATACCGCCTTCTGCGCTACTCAAGGTGGGAACGGGTCAAAGATGTGGACAGGCCAGTCCGGCCCGTGATATTGAACTTCATGCTAGTCCACGCCTTCTATGTACTCCCATGTGAATTGCTTCTCCCGTTAGATTGTTGGATCTTTGCACCATTCACAATGGGGCTTTCATTGGGAGCAGAGCTCATGCATAATTTGTCAAATCTAGGGGTTACTTTATAAGGTAAGCGGTTAGTAATTCTTAAATCTAGCTAATTGCACCGGGTCTCCCCCTGAATTACATGCCCTCCTTGGGCGTTTGATGAGTACTATGTATGTCAATGATGTGAATGCTACACCATGTTGTATGGGGAGGAAGTTCAGCCATGGATGGCCACGAGTTTGCATATGCGCCAAGGCTTGACGGCCACACCGGTCAGACTCTCATTCACGTTCCTACATCCAGGCAAGCTCATTGGCCCGGCGTCACGGATGCCTTTCAGTTTCTCGAACTGCCTTATGACAAGATTTCCCTCAAGTTTGCTTCCATACACACAAAGGAGGAACAACTGGACAGAAGAGTTTCAGAGTATGGGGAACTTCAACAAGGAACTTCGATTGGTGTCCTTATTTGTAGATACTCAACATTCAGTATATCAGAGCTGTAGAGTCACTATCCCATGGGATGTCCTGTCAAAGTAACGGATGTATGGATATCAGCGACGTCATGAAATTATGCGATCACAAGCTATTGGCAATATATACACCGAGGTCTCGAGTGATTTTCTTGTCCAACCGATTATATCGTTTTTACTTCATCTCAACCATTATTGATGGCGGAGTGTTGCTTCCGTGGAGATAATCCGGCAGCCACAGCCCCAAAGCAAAGATTGCAACTATTTGAACATATACATACGCTAGTCTTGTTGTGGCCGTCCAGGGACATAACTGGCTCATCATGCTGTAGTCGTATTATCCAGTCAGTGACATGTGTCAAGGTTTGTGTTCACGAGATAATGATGGCAAGCCTATTAACAGGTTACTTCTGAAACTGATGCAATTTGTCGACTGGCACGATGGACGATGTGCTCAAGAGCTGCCGAGTACCGAGTGCCAAGTCCTGCAGGAGGTTGATCTATTGAATATTGTAAGACGGATTTGATAACACAAATTGATGGAAACGGACTAGTTGTGGGGGACAGCATGCAGGAGATCTCCTTCCCCAGGATCTGATCAATGCCAAGAGGATTGACAGCTGCATTAGGTTACGTTTCTGCGAGCCTTGCATGCACTTTTCGGGATAGAGGGACCATTGAAGCGCTTGGCATGCTCATCGAACAACTACTCATGTTGTTGGACACATATGTAACTAGTCAATTGCGCTCTGATCATCATACTGGTCAATATGGCTCCAGTGCTGTACACTCATGAGCCATGGCACCCTCGCACTTCAACGATCCTCGGGGATGCACTCCAGCGGTATCCCATGTGTCTACGGGTCAAATTATCCAAACAGCGAAGTAGCGTCAAATCTTTCTCGGCCCACGGAGATCAAACTTTCCATTACTTTGAAGTCAGGGTGGTAATAATCCTATTAGGTATTCTGCAGCAGGATTCGTACCCTCCAGGGCTAGGATAGACTTATTCAAAGTGCTGCTGCTGGATCTCATAAGCTCTCAAACAGAACTCCGTCAAGATACAGAGATCTCTATCTTGGCTATTTGTGCATCGTCCCCTACTCTCAGTTGTCATCCCCGTCATCTCCATCGTCGCCATCATCGCCGTTGTCACCATCGTCACCATCGTCACCATCGTCGCCACCGTCGTTGTCTCCGTCATCTCCAGTATTGTCCCCGTCCTGGCGGCGAAGTAGCTGGACTTTGCCAGATGAAAGAGTTGACCCAAGGTTGAGGTCTGATAGTAACAATTGCAATTATTAGCATTTTGTCTCTACTCTAGAAACCAGGGAACAAGTGCGTCCCCAGGGCTTACCACGAATGGAGTTCTCTACCGGCACCGCAGCAACCGCCGTGCAAGCGGCAACGAAAGCGAGAATTAGCTTGAGTTGCATTGTGAGAGTGATTATGTATGTAGTTCTGTGAGACTGTAGCTATTTCTGATGGAAGTGGGACTGGGCTTTTGGGCTACCTTCATGAACAAGCCCTCCCAAAATCCAGGAGAGCTGACCTTCTTATACCCGTCTGAAGCTGAGTGATATTGTCGATCTCTCCGCGGCGGCCTTGGTACAAGCACCCCATATCCTTGACTTATTACCGAACACATACTCGTGCGTTAGCCCCAATCGCATCTTTCGATGATGTGACGCCAAGAATATGCATAGTCGCACTGTTCATATTGTCTGTTTCGAATGAAAGACAATCTCGACACGGGGTTGCGCTTTGACGATGATCCTTCTCGGCATCTCGTGACGAGGATGGACCTCACTATAGACGTCTCTCTGTCATGCGACCCCTCGCATCATGAACATTTGCATGAAGAGGCTTTCGATCGTCCTGGCCCGCGGAAGCGTCTCAACCACTCGGTGCCCAACATGCAAACTGTCGATAGCATCTCGACATGGTCCTCCTCCGTCTAACAGACAGCTATTGGTACGATCTCTCAGCACCAACCGGTTGTACTTAGCATTGCCAAGGCATGTGGCTGATGACGTGTCATGTGAAGGTGGACTTGAAGTCAACTCGTGATGTTTCTTGTTGTCAACCCCGCTGTCACCATGGAAGCATATGATGATCACATCTCTGCTACACCGGTCCTATATTGCTATAACCACGCCAGCACATTAGCCCGACACGTTCGTGGAAAGGACGGAGCCCACCGTTGTCGACAGATACTCGGACGTCTGGGGTCATCATAGCAAAAAGCATGGAGAGAAAAGCAGAGATGGTTTTCCGTCCACAAGTAAATGTGCGACACTGCTTGCATAAGCTGTACGACTGTCGTCTAAGTTGGCAGGGAAGGTATTGGGATTATCAGCTCCCTTGCTCCATCTCCGCTCCCTGCCCTGTCCCACATCTTAATACATTTATAATACCCATCGGACATTGAATAAGTCTGAGATTGAGTTGTTTTGTTGCCATTGTGCTACACTGACCTATTGCTCAAGGCCAATCCCCCATCATGGCTTTCGAAGTCAAGCCTCATTTGGAGTATCAAATCCTGGATGATGAGTCCGAAAAGGAAGAGACAGACAACTTTCTCTCCCAGAGGACAGCTTCGACCGATGGGGATCCCCGATCATGGTACAAGCCCCAGCGCCTCTCAATGAGGAGCCTGGTCATCCTAATACCATGGATTTTGAGCTTCTTCCTTGCGGTTATATGCCTGGTACTATTATCGAAGCTTCAACCCAACTCAAATGGGTTAGGAACATACGAGACGGGTTTCCGTCCCGATATGAGTAAGTGTTCTTTTTACCAACATGAAGACCAGCCAGTCTTGCTAATATCATTATTAATATGTAGGCTTCGTCAACAAAGTGCCTCTTCGAAAAGTACGATTCACTGGGAGTCCTCACTTTTACGATAACGGTTCTGCCTGGAGAGACCCTGTCGATCCGACAGCACCATGGCCAGGAAACATGCAACTTCTCGGTGACCCCAGTCCTGAGGTGGATGAGAACTGGAAACGGTACATCGGCAAGAGATACTTCTCTATCTCGGAGGAAGAGGCCACACGTGCCTGGGGAGACAAGCGACATGAATACATTGATCAGAGACATGGCGGCTACACGGCCGGGTAGATACTTCCCGTCCAATGTTGAGTACATACCCCCATAGCTGGACATCGATTTTGCTGACCTCGGATATTTCCAGCCTCGATGTATTCCACAACCTTCACTGCATTGTAAGCAAGAGAGAACAAGGTTGTCGAGAAGTTAAGATAGATCGGTCACTAATACAGGCTGTGTAGAATGCTATACGCAAAGCTCTACACCCAGAGTATTATCAGTCGAACTCATCTCATGGTCACGACCACGTGCCCCACACAGGTAACACCCTCCCCCCCCCGCTTTCTTCTTGTACCAGGACTGCCCCGTTTTCCGAAGAAAACGATACTATGCTCTGCGTCCATAAGAACGCTATTGGTTGACCCTTTACAAAATAGAACATTGTCTTGATGTTCTTCGCCAGTCCATCCAATGCTACGGAAGTACAACTTTGATTCCGACAAAGTTCTTCAAGGGCTTGGAGCGCAACTACATCGACTCTGACCAGGTCCACGTCTGTCGTGATTTCAACTACTTGAGAGACTTCGCGACATCGCGAGCGAGAGGACACGAGGCATACATCCCCAGAGACCGCTCGCTGCTGGATGAAAGGAAGCATGCTATTGTCGAGCAGCATTTTGCGAAGAAGAAGGCTAAACAGAAGCAGAAACCCCCCTCGACTTGAGCGAAGGTACCTGACAACGTTTCGCAGTGCACTTGGAAGGTCCAGCATATTCTAACATTGCTCATGAGTGTTCAGGTAATACCGGACAACGAGATTCGCGATTTTTCGCTTGGGTTCTTTGATTTTCTAGCACGAACAACATCGTATTCACAGGACGGATCTTTGCATAAGTCTTCCATTTTGAAACGAGAAGAAAAGGGAATAAATGCCAAGCTTAGTACTACCGTGACTAATCCACATCATGTTGATTAATATCATGTTGATCAAGGCTCCGTATCATTTATCAAAGTCCCTGCTTGGCGCCTATGGCAAACGGTGCAGCGGTCTTGCTTGTTATGATTGCCCCTGGTGCTTGCTCGAGATGTGTATCCGGCCGCTCAGCTTGCCCTGGCCGTCACCGTACCCTGGACTTCGTCACTGCTGCGTGATATCCCAACATTATCTTGTAGATCGTCATAAGTTTATCCTAGGGAATCTTATACTTGAAATATTGCACGAGAACTGCTATTAACGTACGACGAGACTGCCGAGGGCACAGCCCATCTGCCTTGATCGATGTTGATAGCTTCACATGCTTGTCATTCTATACCAATACGTAGTAAATCAGCCATAAATACTACAACTACTACCTAAATCAAAGAACTACTACCACTTGACCCTGCCTTCACTCACATCCGGGCATACTTTCTCAGCCTAACAATAGCAATGGAACTTCTGATTCTTAGCAGTCATCTCTGCTTCAACAATCTTGATTGTCCAGGCTCCACTCTAATTACTCAGTCAGACTTAGCAAGGCAGTCCGTCAGCTCCATTCATATCCTGCCTGTGATGCTTAATTCGTGCCGCTCTGAACATCCGTGAGAGGCACAGCAGTGGCTAGCATCTCAGGAGTCCGCATAGACGCAGGGATTCCGCTATAGAGAAAGGGGTGATAGTCTGGAGCCGCATCAAGATCGCACTCAGCGATTGATCTGCACAGAACGACGACATCGATCTTAGCTTGCTCTTCGGTCATGCCTCCAATTCGGTCCTGTCCCCAGACAAGGGTTTCGATCTTCGCACTGGTGCCGCCCTCGCGTGGCTTGACAGCAATCCTGTAGAGCTCCGTGTTTGTCCAGCTTCGACGGATGGATATGTTACCACCATGGACAAGATCCACCGGGGGTTCTTCGGTCGTCCTTCATCCGTCTCCTCTTCCATCCGCTGCAGTTCAGCCTGCCACTCCTCGTCCGTCACCTGCTCCAAAAATGCGGCGTGTCTCCATTCGCCAGCGGCTGACTCGCCAACTCCGGGCATATAGCTCGGCTGGCCTATACTAAAGCTCAGATAGCCTAGAGAGGGTCAGATGGCCTAGAACTCTACTAATAAACCTGAGATAGCATAGAGATTTCGCGCGATTCAGATAATAGGTCTATTTATAGGGAAGTAGGGACTATTAGTATATACTCAATATATACTGATAAGCCTCCCCTATACCGCTTATAACTCACTACTAGTACCCTTCTTAGCTCTTCTGATCTTACTATTATGTATTTTTCAGCCTATATAGGGTATATACTCAATATATACTAATAAGCCTCCCCTATACTACTTATAACTCACTACTAGTGCCCTTCTATTATAACCTACGGTCAAGGTACTAGGGGGGGCATATAAGAAGAAAGGAAACTAATATATAGTATAGCATATGAGATATAACGAGACCTACTAAGGATCACGTAATAGGATCAGTCAGTATAGCTAGATATATTGGATCAGTAATATATCTAATATATCTATTATAGAATATATAGGATCAGGAATATATCTAATATAGCTATTGATAAAGAGCTAGATATATAATAAGAATATTCCCTTAGTAGTAGATAGATATCTCTTAGCTCTTTAGCGATTAATCTAAGTATTATTCTTATATAATAGGAGTAATCTCCTCTTATTCATAAAGGTAGTATATTATATAAGTACCTTGAACCTCCTTATAATATAAACTTAGTATATAGCCCAAGTCCCCTTTTAATCACCTATATTATATTCATTATATTTTAATCGCTCTTATTTAAGAAGGTTCGATATGCGACCCTTATATAATACCTTAAGTACTTTATAAGCTCAAGTCCTTAACTAATACCTATAGATTCAGATAACTCATTTAAGGTAGATATTGAAGAATTCAGATAGGAATTCTACTATACTTAAAATATCTACGAAGTCCTTAGTAACGAGGGAGATTTAGATATTAGTATAGCTTCTATTCAGGACGATAATATAGTTACTAGTACTACCCTAGAAGAACTACTAGTTACTAAACTACTAACGACTAACCTACTTATAGAGCCTAATAAGAATAATAGCTATTATTTCAAGGTCGATAAGCTACTATACTTTACCGGTTAATATAGAACCCTAATAGGATTTCTCACTCTTAGTCGTATATACTAAATCAGAAGACAGGTATACGACCTATGCCCTAGGGCAAGGGCCAGCTGCTCAAGAGTTTATAGGTATAATTCAAGGTAAAAAGGGCTTCATAATAGCTTCATTCGGGTTCTTTAAGCCTATTCAGGCATATATAAAAGGTATCGTATATATTGATTATCTATATTATAAATAGTATCATAGGTAAGGTAAGGAATGATAAAAAACTAAGTAGGGGTCCCCTAGTCTTATAGACCTACCTATATTCCCTAGCTACTATATCATACCTCCCCTAATAGCTTACTTCCCTTAGATAGGAAGCTACTCAATTATTCAATCTAGAATAGGGGTTAAGTAGCTATCTATCTATATATCTACTATTATAAACGCGTTTTTCACCTATATACTTCCTTTCTATACTCGTATAAAGTATCCCCTACCTAATACGACTATTTAGGCCCGTCTATCTACTATTATCCTATTCGATTAGCCCTAGATACTTATATTACCTTAAGATCAAGCTCCTATTTCTCTATATCTAGTTTATACTCGAATCTAGTCTAATTAACTAAGTAGATAGATCGGAAGATATATACCTACTATTCATCCTAAGGTATATTTCTATAGGGGTAAGGCTTAGGTAGTAGTTGAGTATTAGCTAGAGGTCTCAAACCGAAATCCTAAGTTCATTCAAACGTCTAATTAAACCGTCGAGGAGCTAGTAGAGGTAGTATCTATACGTTTAGTACCTAAATAGGTTACTATTAACCCGCTATTATTAATTAACCGGGTAGTTAAGGAGTAGTAGGCGGTTAGTATCGAACTATCTCTTGAGATCTACTCAGTAGAACTACTAAGGACGAGGCTATAGCTAGCTCCTAGTATCGAGACTAACTAAGCCTATTTAGAGCCTCCTTATACTTATTAATAAGGTATTATAGTAACTTTATCTCTACCTATAAGATAGCTAATTAAGGCGATAATAAGGGTATAGGCCCTAAGGGCGATAGTTCTAAGCTAGAGCGCTTATTAGTTATTAATAGCTTTTTAGATATAATACTACTCCTATTTAATCGAGGGGGGGATATATTATAGATATTATTATTATTATAGCCTATAATAATACCTTTAGAGGGCTAGTAAGAGGGCTATCTCGAAGCTTATTAGGATAGTTAATATAATAGCTATCGACTAGATAGTATTTAAAGCTAGCTTATAGATAGTATTACCTATTAGCTATATTAGCCTAGTTTAATAGTAGGAGTAGTACTAGTATAGTAAGAAGGTATCGTTATTTCTTAAAGGAAAGTTATAGGGGCTAGGTTAGAAGTAAAAGCCTATTAATCGTTAATCGGATTATTCTCGCTTGAGATTTAAGTATAATCCGAGATATCTTTGAATAGTATACTATTACTCCTATATTCGAGCTACTTATAAATAGGCCTCTATATAAACTCCTTTTTATTCAAGATACCGATACCTAGTATAAGAGGGAATTATAGCCTCCTATATAAGTTGAGCTCTATCTAGAACGCTATAGCTAGTATATCCTTTATCGCTTCCTCTACTAACCTCTACTTCTACTAAATAAGTTCCTAAATTATATAGATAGCTTTTATCTAGTCCTTATATCTAAATATCTAAGTCTTCTTAAGAATATTAAAGTCCTAGTCTATAGGTTTAAGTAGCCTTATATAGAAGTTATTGATAATATAAATACTACTTACCTTCCTTTCCGAGTAACCTATATAGGGGATAT